>CAUYRT010085970.1:0-27380 GCA_963574885.1 Lepilemur ruficaudatus | reverse complement strand
GGACTACAGGCATGCACCGCCATGCCTGGCTAATTTTTTCTATATATTTTTAGTTGGCCAATTAATTTCTTTCTATTTTTAGTAGAGACGGGGTCTCGCTCTTGCTCAGGCTGGTTTCAAACTCCTGACCTTGAGCAATCCACCCGCCTTGGCCTCCAAGAGTGCTAGGATTACAGACAAGAGCCACCATGCCTGGCCTAAATGCTATATTTGATACCCATTTAAATCTTTATTTTTTCCTTCCTCCATCTAGCCTTTAAAACCTAGAATCAGAGGGACAAATCTTTTATGGACCAATATTCCCAGGTTTCCCCCCAAATGTCCATCTTTGTCCATCTTGCACACATTAAACAGCTGAGGATATAGCCCCACTATTCCTCAGAGCCTCCGACTTTCATGTTGGCAAAGCACATAGATTCCATTAAACACAACCCTCGGGCTTTACAGTCTCGAAAACAGTCCAGCATAAAACAGTCCAGCATACAGTCTACAAACTGTAAAGGGGAGTACCCCTCCATTCCTATCTCCCCAGGCACTTCCTCACTTTCAGCAAACCCATTCAAACCTATGCTTTTGTCTAACTCAAGATTCAAAAACTCTGAGAAATCTTCTTCCTGCCTTAATTCAAAGGTAAGGCTGTTGTGCAATTTTAAATGCTTTATTTCAAGTATCTACTAGGTCGGTGCTTTAACCATTTTCTGTCTTTTATCGAGGAGAAAAGGAGTTTTCTGACAACCATAGGCATTTTCTTGGTGGGTTAAGGGGTCTTTCTTACACAGATGGGCTTTCTAGCTTAAGTCTACTGGAAGACTTTGTTTTCTGAATCTTGCTCAAAGACTAGTGTTTCACTCATTCTAGGCCTCACGTAGTTTCTCATAAAATACTTTGCTTCTAAGTAAGTTGTGAAAATGGGACTCAAAAATGATGACAGAAATACTGCTTTAAAAATCTTTCCAGAAGGCTTCACAGTAACAAAATAGAATGTATGAGAAAAAAAATGTCTAGCTGATATTACAAAGGTGTAAAGGAAGTGGAAGAGGGTTTCTTTTTACTAGAAACAGCCAAAAAGATTCACTTAAGACCATAATTTACTCATATAATCTCTTTTATTAAAAATATTAAAATAGTACTAAAATAATTTCAATAGAAATGATGTGAGACGCGCCTAACATTAATTCCAGTGCCTTGTACTAGATAAAAATAAGGAATTACTATGAACTATTAAGAGGGAAATTAAAAGAACATTTCCCTCATGAAATTTCAATCAAAGAGACAAGAAGACATCTCAGACATGCAAACCCTTGGAAAATATACTCCCTGTGCACAATTTCTGAAATTATTGAGGATGTATTTTAACAAAACACAAAGACACATCCAATTAAGGAGGAAACCTGAGATCTAACAAACAGGGAAACCAGCCAAGCAATGCAATACAAAAAAAAAAAACAAGCCCATGGTGACAGATGGAGCACAAACTTATAAAGAGTCCAGACTGTACCGTGCAATAAATAGTATTTGACAAATGAGGCCTATTTTCTTCTAACAATCAAAATAAGGAAAGGCAAAGAGAACCTTTAAAAAAAAACAAAATATTTATAAGAGAGCTGTGTACAGATGCAAATAAACCGAACATTGCCTGATCTGGAGCGTGTTGAGAAGAGAATCCATTTGACTTTGGTGAGTGTCCTTACAAGGACGTGGGGTTAGTCATAGAGGGTGACATGTTTTCCCTACTGACCAATCATACTGCTCAGTTCGGTACTAAATACTCTACTTAATACTTTATCTAATTGTATCGCAACTGCTCTTATTTACAGTTGAAAGACAGAGTGTAAATTACTAAACTTGACAAAATGGGGTTTAACCAGCCCAAATTGGGAACTGTATGGGGGAAAAGAGGTACAGGAAGGTATGAGAAGATAATTTCTTCCTCCTACCTAATGACAGTGAAGAGATACTATTAAAAGGTAGAGACTTCGTATATTAATTAGTAATGAAGGCAACAAGTATAGAGGAATCTCCCACTAATAAAGATTCCCTCGACACTTCACATGACATAACACTTGTCATTTACTTTAGGTTCATATTGTCCCAGAAAAACAAGCATTCTAGCTCCTCTTTAGGACACAGCTCACTCTCGGTCAGGACTCCTCTGATTCCAAGAAGCTCCTCTTGATTTTTCAGATGGTTCAAATTTAGAAAGCACCCTTGATCTCTTACTTTTTGTGACTAGCACAAGCACTGGGACATAAAACACGGTCCTCAAACAATAATCATAGTCCCTAACCATCACAATCCTGCTATTTGGCTGGTAAACCCTGCCCCCAAGCATACTGTGGTCCAACCCCAAGCAATCTTTCAAAGCCCATTTTGACTGGTGTCTGAAGCTCCCAAATGCAAGAGGCCTGAGAGATGGTCTGACACAATAAAAACCTCATGGACTTAGGTGGTCACATTGGGTTCATATCCTGCCTCTGTTACTTATTTCTCTGAGACTTCAGACAACTTACTGAACCTATCCCAGCTTTAGTTTCTGCATCGCAAAATAAAGGCATTGGCATCCATCTCACAAGGTTGTATTGATGATCAAAGGGAGAACACACAAGGCATTTCGTAAAGTGCTTGGCGCATAGTGTGCCGGAAAATGTTACAACTTCCTTCTCTTCAATAGATTGAATTTATTGTGTTGACTATGAAGTGTTCCTGTTTGTTCTTTTTCCTCCATTTACACATCTGTGGTTATCAGGAGAATTTTTGAGAGATGTTCTTTCATGTCTAAATGTCTATAGTTCTGTGACCGTTATTACAGGAAAAACCATCCTAGCAGCCTCTCCTGGGCCAGACCAGAAACTGGATTGCTGCTGCCACCTGGTGGCTGTACGAGAATTCAAGGCAGCATCTCACAGACGCTTGTTGAGTGCTGAGACCCGAATGGGGGGGCCGCCCCTGCCTCCCACTACATTAAAGGGACCCTGGAAAAGGCAAAAAGCCCCAACTTGTTTTTTAAATAACAGTGTCTGGAAGTAGAGGTGGGGTACATACTGGTTTGTTTTCCTCTTTTAGATTGTAAATCAAGGTCAGGACCGATCGTGGGCAAAAACATGAAGTTGGCAAAGGTCTGGTTTGGGGATCTGACAGTCTCTCCTAGCCCTCCTCCCCACATCTTCTTGGGCTTCCCTAGTCCTCACGACGTAGACTCCACTTGTTCTTCCTCGGATCAAAAGTTGTTCAGTAAAAAGAAATTCTGATGCAATAATTCACTCTAGGGTATAAGTAACTAAGGTTAAAACAATTAGTTGGGAGGTGGCTCCAGCACCCGGGGTTCCTACATAAGCAAACGGAAACCCACCAATAAACATAGTCTAGGAAAACGAAACTTAAGATTTACCAATCAGGAGCCACCAACTAACCTCTAAAGACTTTCCACTGGAATAATCCAAATAAGGTAACTGCTCCACTTTAACCACTTAATTTTTATTTATTTTTTTGCTCTGCTTCCTCGTTCACTCTGTAAAAGCTTCTCCTCGTGCCTTTTGTGGAGCCTTGAACCGCTTCTAGTCTGATGCTGCCTGGTTCACGAATCCTTGTTTGCTCAAATAAACTCTTAAATATTTTAATGTGCCTCAGCTTATGTTTTCACACTAAGGTTTAATATGACTTCCCTCCCTGTAATTTTGCATTTTTACTCTTTTTTAATAGTGGAATTATGTGCACCTGATATAAATTATAAACGGCCCTCCTTGCCAGCTACCCAGACACGCATACAACTATTGCTTTTTATTGTTTAAAAAAAAGCAAATGCTATAACAGCTATTCTGCATCTTGCTCTTTTCATCTAATGTATGTTGGATATTATGTCATGGTATTTGCATTTTCATAGGAATATAAACTCCGTCTTCCTCAGATAAGAAGAAAAAACCTTTGTGGAAGTCAAAGAATTCAGAATGGCAGTGGGACTCAAACTTCAGTGATGATGTGGATCACCTGGGGAGCTTGCAAAGCTAGTCCTGTTTCTGATTCAAGAGGTCTGGGGTGCGGCTGGGAAACACATATTAATGAGAGATGTGGGTGATCCTAATGTGGGCTTTCTAATTACACTTTGAGAAGTGTTTCAAGGCTGAAGTTCTTGGCCCCTGTTGCATATTAGAATCACCTGCGGGAACTTCTAAAAAATTCTCATTCTGATCAGCTGGGTCTGGATCCCCAGGTGAATCTAACTTGTGACCAGGATCTAGAATGCAACAATTCTTAAATTTGACTGCTTATTGGAATCATTTACAAAGCATTAAAAAATACTGATGCCCGGGTCACAGCCCCAGAGATAATGATGTCATTGGTCTAGGGTATGGTTAGGGTGCCAGGACCATCTAGAGCTCCCAGGTGACTCATATGAACACCCAAGGTTACTGATGATTCCAGAATCACATCAGGTGAGGCTGACAGATCCGGGAATGTGTTTATCTCTGACACCACTCTTCTGATAGACATGGGAAAGCAGAAGGAGAGATAAGCATGTTGTTGTCTTCTATTCTTCCTTGGTAATAAACAGTTTGTGCTGTTCAATTAACATTTGTTAAGTCAGAACACATTTCTGTCATTAGTATGGAAGGGAGACAATGGCAGCTAACCGTCCATCCTTGATCAATAAAATCGATCAAATGAGTTAAACTCGGAGAAAGCTCCAACCCCCTTTTTCACCAGAAACCAGATTTCAGCCAGTTGGTCACATGAAGGAGAGTCCTCTGTTCTGGCACAGTGACTCCCTATCTGAAAAATCCAGCCTCTGGGATTTTTTCTGTGGCATTCCACACAAAGATATTACTTTATTGACTTCCACTGATCAGAAGGCATTTTCTTCATCCCTCTGGGCATTGGCAATTTGGCAACATTTTGATTGGAAAACATAAACCAGCTTCCCTGAAACTCCTCTGTAATGAGGTCCGCATCAAAGGAAGCAGTTTCCATATTTAGCTCCATTAGATGCTTTCTACAAAGACCAGCTTAGAGCTGAAGATAGAGCCAGTTTTCTATTTCCAACTTACAGAATAAGTTGACAGTTTGTTTTTTTTTTTTTTTTACCATCCTCTCTAATGACCTCTGTGGATGGCAAACAGATTACTTTTTTGTTTTTAACTTGATCAGGCGTAAGAACAAGAAGTGTTAACATTTCACCGGATGTGCATTTTGGCAACATACCAACTTAGGCTGTTTAATTTACAGCAATATGGCTGTGGGCAAGTCAGCCTAATGAGGGAGACTAAAGATTTAGAGTTAAATATTAAATTTATCTTAGTCTTTATTTCTTGCTGTTCCAACCAATAAAAAATATGCCTCTGGGATATTCTAGTGTGAACACATCTAGCTTGTGGTACCTTATGTACAGCCAGAAAGACATTTTTAACTCTAAATTACACATAGAGCAGCCACAATATTTATTTCCTTCTCATTTTATTTTGGTGGTGTAACATCTGCTGGTTGGGAACACGATATACTAACGGTTCATATGTGAAGTGGCTTGGCCTAGGTTTTCCTTCATAGGATAATAGCTCAGCTTTATCTTTCAAGAATTTACTATAAGCTGGGGCACTGGATAAGGACCAGCAAGGACCTAGAGGAGGGTACTACGGTGAAGGCTCTTCCTGGTTCCAGGATTTTGCAGGTTAAATCCAAGTTCCTGGTTGCCTAGTACGTCTCAGTGCTATAATCAAAGAAGTTGGATGGGGTGTTAACTTCCTTCTTCCCCACACAGTCACTAAAGCACCACAAATTAAATCCTGCCCTTAAGATTCTGGTGAAACAACAATCCACACAGGAGGTTTCATCTCGCTCATTCCCACACAGACATTTTCCAACTCCAGCCCAGAATGCAGGAGCCACAGGGGTCTAGTGGGTCCCGGGTGACCTGCATGACTCCAGAGCCTGGACATTGTGGGCGGGTGGCTTCCTGGAGGGAAGGACGGGCAGGACCAGAGTGCTACCTTTCCTCCATTTTTCCAGACTCTTTTTCTCCCCTTACACTCCCACACCTGCATCTGCTGCCAGAGGCAACTGAGTCACCCCAACAAGGCTTCCACAGAGAACGGGGTTCAGACCCTTCCTCTTGGGGTCCTGCAGTGTACTGAGCAGTGCTCAGACTGTGAGCTCCCTGCCCATCAGCTCTCCCTGGTGCTGCTTGCCCATCAGAGTGGGACATGTCCCGAGATGGAGTGACATCCAACCTGCTTGGGCACCCTACAGACAACTCAGGACCAGTGTACTTTTCCCTGGCATGGTCAGAGATTGATCTTCGAGGACCTGGGGATGGACCCGCAGGCCAGATGCCATATCCCCAGGTCTCAATCACGTTGCTCAGGAGCAGCGGGTGAGATTTGTGCATTAGTCTTGGGAAGAAAGGGAGCCCACATGGGCAGATGTTGGGGAGAGAGCAGCGTGGGTCCTAGCTGCAGTGTGCTTGTAGGGCCCCCCTTCCCAGGAGGGCTATGCTCTAAGCTCAGGCCAGGATCCTGGGCAGGGAAATTTCCAGCCCGCATCACAGTTGTGGGGAAGGATGGCTGGCTTGAGCTCATGCCTGCTGGCAGATGCCAAAGGATAAAATGTCAGAGCAGGGGAGGGTGGAAAAGAGCAAGGCCCACTCCAGATGGCCAGACTGTGAATCTCAGACAGCCCCCACCTCACAAGCAGACTTTCTGATTGGGTGGGGCCAATTCGGTGCCTCCGAGGTAGTTTTGCCCAGAAGCTGGGAGCAGACCTTTGACCCCTGCTGAAACAGATACCTTGCCAGCTATTGTGGAGCCTGAGGGCAAGCTCATCCAACCCAGTACCACCCAGCTGCACGCCCCCACCCACTTCTGCTGTGGCAGAGAATTAGGACCCAGCTGAAGTTCCAAGACTTCACCCACCAGGTGAGGCATTGGAGTGCTTCTCCTGAGGGAATAGAGCTGGTCACAGGACCCAAAACCAACATTGCAGCTTGTTCCTTCTGGCAAGTGCCACCTACTGACAGGGAGGTCAATTTGCATGCACTTTACAGCATTTACCGACTCAAATATACAGGATATGGTTGATTCTCAAGAAACAACAGATGCTCCAGATGAGAAGGAATCAGCAAAAGAACTCCAGAAGTATGAAGAATCAGAGCAAAAGGTCATCCCCCAAAAAAGGGAACACAAGCTCTCTAGCAATGAACACCAACCAAAATCAGATATTGAAGTGACAGATAAATAATTCCAAATATGGATTAGAAGTAAGCTCAATGAAATTCAAGAGAAAATGGGAAACACAAACCACAAAAATAAAATTCAGGAAATGAATGAAAAATTCACTAAAGGAATCAAATTATTAAAAAAAAAAAAAACAAATAGATCTTCTGGAAATGAAAAATTCATTCAAGGAAATGCAAAACACAGAGGAAATTCTTAAGAGTAGACTAGACCAGACAGAAGAAAGAATCTCAGAGCTTGAAGACAACACCTTCAAATTAAACAAGTTAATCAAAGATAAAAAACAAAGAATTAAGACTAGCCAAAGTCAACAAGAAGGAGAAACTCCTGCAAACTGTAAGGTGAAAACATCAGGTAACTTACAAAGGAAAACCCATCAGGCTAACTAATTGCAGACTTCTCAACTGAGACCTTACAAGCCAGAAGGGATTGGAGCTCTATCTTCAGTCTTTTCAAACAGAATAATGACCAGCCTAGAATTACGTATCCTGCAAAACTAAGTTTCTTATATGAGGGAGAAATAAAGACTTTTCAGACAAGCAAACACCGAGGGAATTTGTAAAGACCAGACCTCCCCTGCAGGAAGTACTCAGAACTGCATTATACATCAACCAGCACAATAGAAACACACCAGTGTAAAATTATCCAAAAGCTAAAGCTCAGAGCCCATATAAAATAATCGCCTAAGAGGTAAAAGAAAGCAACAAGGTTCTACTCAACAGAATGGGGAAAAATATTTGAAAGCTATACATCTGATAAATGACTAATAACCAGAATCTACAAAGAACCCAAGCAAATCAGCAAGGCAAAAAATCAAACGACCACATTAAAAAGTGGGCAAAAGACATGAACAGAAGCTTTTCAAAAGAAGATACAAACTAATGGCCTATAAACATATGAAGAATGCTCAACATCACTAATCATCAGAGAATTGTGAATGAAAACCACAATGAGATATCACCTAACGCCAGAAAGAATGGCTTATATCAACATTTCCCAAAACAATAGATGCTGGTGTGGATGTGCAGAGATAGGAACACTTATACACTGTTGGTGGGACTGCAAACTAGTGCAACCTCTATGGAAAATAGTATGGAGATACCTCAAAGAACTAAAAGTAGAACTACCATTTTATCCAGCAATCCCACTACTGGGCATTTACCCAAAGGAAAAAAAGTCATTTTATCAAAAAGACACCTGCACTAGAATGTTTATTGTAGCACAATTCACAATTGCAACGATGTGGAATCAACCCAAGTGTACATTCATTCATGAATGGATTAATAAAATGTGGTATATGTATACCATAGTGCACTACTCAGCCTTAAAAAAAAATGAATTAATACCTTTTGCAACAATCTGGATGGAACTGTAGACCATCCTCCTAAGTGAAATATCTAAAGAGTGGAAAAACAAACACCACATGTACTCACTATTAAATTGGAACTAACAATCAGCACTTGTGCACAGATGGAAGTAAAACTCAATGGAAATCATGCAGGTGGGAGGGGGAGTTTGGATGGGGAAAATCATACCTAACGGGTACAGTGTGCACTATCTGGGTGATGGGCACACTTATAACTTTGACTCAAGCAGTACAGAAGCAATCCATGTAACCCCATAATATTCTGAAATTTTAAAAAAATCCATAAAGGTTCCCAATGAATGGAAGATGCAGTGTTTCCTTTTCTAACCTTATCCCATTTAACTCCCCACCTGCTCCTGTTGACTGTTCTGTTCCTCTGGAATCCTTCCTCCTTGGCTTTTTGAAACTCCTCATCTGACTTACAAGGATTGGAGTTGGATTTACCAACAGCAGAGCTGAAGCCTAATATTTTAGCACTATTTCTCACACACTCCCATGCTCTGATTGTGCCAAATTCTTTCCGTTACCTGAAACACAAGTCCATGTTTTCATTCAAAAAAACATTTCCTGAGCTTCTGTTATATCACAAATGCTGAGCTGCTTCCAAGAATACAATAGGGGTGCCACATCTTTGTCAGCTGTTCTTAATCCTGGTTCCATTATATCTTTCATTTCATTTATGTCATCCTTTTTGCATGGTTGTTAGTATTTTGATGTATTTTTGCCTATGTAATCTGCATAATTTGACTGGAATTTCTTGGTAATAAAGTAAAATGTGAATAACTACACCCATTACATCTACTGAATTTGCTGGACACCATGTGATCCAATGCGGTGCCCTTGTACATGCTGTCCTCACTCCCTGCAGTACCTTTACTCAGCGTTAACCTTCATTCCTGGTCCTCTCACTTCCACCCACTTCCATACACCTGGTATATTCCCACCTGAGGAGAAGGGTCAGGCGATGGGTTGCTACTGAGAAGGGCAATCCTCACTGATATTGACTGAGCTGATACTGACTTATCCATCAGTTCAGTGTGAAGTGTGCTGAATGCTTCATCTCATTGAACTCTCTCAGCAACCCTCTCAGGCAGGTTTTCATTGTAGCATCATTTTATAGATGAGGGAATTGAAGCTTAGGTAAAGTGACTTTCCAGGCAGTTTAAGCCCAACACTGATACTAATGTCAACCCTGTACTGCCTCCACTTATAACAGGTGACAAATAAATAGGATACAAAATTATGTCTGTGTTATGAATACAACCATATAAAACAGGCCTAAGAAGGAAGATCGGTAAGAAACACCACAAAGGTTACAACAGTGGTTGCGTAAAGTGGCAGGAATATTGACGACCTGCCCCTCTCCCGAGAGCTGAAATGTCAGCTGCTTGTCTGCAAGACAGTCTGGTCCCTCCCCCACCAAGAGAGGTTGCCCACGCTGTGTTCCTGTGGTGCTTTTCATACATCTCTACTAGAGCACTTATCCCACTATGTACTTTGTCTGCTTGCCTTGTTTCACCTGACAGATTGAGTTCCCCAAGAGAAGAGGATATATTTTTTTCATGTATTTTAACCTCCAATGCTTAGCAGAGTGCGTGGCACACAAAAAGTACCCTATTCTGTATTTGCTGAATGACTGAGTGAAAGGTCTCTATTTTAGGCTCTGGGGGCCATAAGATGTCTGCCGCAACTACTCTGCCTTTGTGATGCAAAAGTAGTCACAGATAATATATCAATGAATAAGCATGGGTGTATTCCAATAAGATTTTATTTATGGACAACAAAATGTGAATTTTATAAAATTTTCAAGTCATGAAATATTCTTTTTTTTTTATTTTTTCCAGGCACTTAAAAATATAAAAACTATGCTTAGAATGGACTGTATAAAAACAGGAGGTGGTGGATTTGTTCGGAGGGCCATAGTTTGCTAACCCTTGCTCCGAGTGCTTCAAATTAACCATCACAGCTCTCAGTCTGGGCACTGTTCCACTGTCACGGAGATGAGGTTATGGGGTACAACCCAACACCCGAACTATTTAGCATGCCAGTGCACCAAGACAGTTCTGCAGGAACCTGAACTGAAGTGACTGTTAGAGATAACCCTCTTAACAGCACAAAGCAACCTGGCCTCACAATAATATATTTCAAAGTCATAGCTTTCTATTCATTGACAAATTTACCAATTAATCTCTTAGGTGGAGGATGTGAAAGGTGTGTGATGGGTTTGCTATTAATATTTACAATTAGGGGCAGTGGGCAGACCATGAGTGGTTACTCTGGGAAATATGCAGACCTGTGCATTCAGAAAGGCTGCAAGATCCATCAAAGAGCCTGCCTCCAAATGCAGTCTGTGTGCCAGATAGCTTTTGATCTGTTACAAATAAAGGAATTTAAAATTCCCAAACAAAGCAAAACTCCAGAGGATAGTGTCAAGGTAATGGGATTATAGCACTGAAAACAGGTCAATGGAAAGGCACCTGCCTTTTAAATCAACACAAATAGCTCAGAAGTGCTGGGCTGCTGCTTTTCTTAACCTAGAAGTGTTTCTGGAGCTTGGTAGAAGGCCACTCTCTACATAAAATTTGTCTTTGTTGTTGAAAACAGGCATTAGCTGCTTCTTGAGTATCTCTCAGAGAGGTCACTAGGGGGATTTGCCAGACTTCAAAGCAGGGGAAAGGAAAAGCTTCACAATAACACACTCTGGCATCTATATAAATATGTCAACTGCCCCATGTATCTCGTATTTGTCTCACACTCACTAGGGTCCTGAAAAGTTGAGGAAAGTGAATGCTGACATTTTAGGAGAGTTTTTAGATGGTGTGCCAGCAACAGCTAACTGCCACTGCTATGTCTTGGGACAGGTCTTTGACTTACTCATGCCTCAGTGTGCTCATCTGAACATGAGGTGGTTGGATCAGACTCTGAGGTTCTTTTCTGCTGTATGATTCTGGGATTTAAGATACTCTCCTAGACTTTCATAACCTGAATTTCACCAGAATCTTAGTTATATTTAGGTATGGAAAGAAGACAATGTCATTTTTGCAGTATTCTGGCCAAAAGTGTTTAACCTGGATCTAATCATGAAAAAACAATTAGGCAAATTCACATTATGAGCGTCTACAAAACAACTGGCCTGCACCCTTCAAAAATGCCACGACATGAAAGATAAAATTCTTTAAAATGTTTAAAAGGCAAGAGGACTATTCGAGATCAAAATAAACTAAAGAGACATGATAACAAACAAAATTGAAATGTTTGGAGTGATTTAACTAGGGACTATATATTAAGCAACATATATAATATATAAATGTATATTATATCATATATAAGAATGATGGTATGGTTATGTACAAGAATGTCTTCGTTCTTAGGAAATACAAGCTGAAATGTTTAATGGTCATGCCGTGGTACCTGCAATTTACTTTCAAATGGTCCAGAGGAAAAAAGTGTGTGTGTGTGTGTGTGTGTGTGTGTGTGTGTGTTAGGGAGAAAGATAAAGCAAATGTGGCAATGTTAGCAACTGGTAAATCCAGAAGAAGGATATAAAATATTTTGCTGTACTAGTCTATCCACTTTTCTGTGGATTTGACATTTTCTAGTATTAAAAGTAGGGAAAAATCAAGTGTCAGCCTTCCTATCAGGGCAGGTGTCCTGCAGGAATGGAAGAAGGCTGAGGGAAGGTGAGTCGGGAGTCTGGGGAAGAGCATTGCTTTCTTTGAAAGAGGTTGAGATCTTAGACATACACAAAAATGACATCTTGGGACATGGGATAGACAGATGAGAAGGTCAGAGGAATATTCTTCCAGGTCCCACTTTTCTTGGAGATAGAGTTAGAAAACAGGGTTTGCTGGGGCCTAAAAAGGAAGAAAAGCCACATTTCCAGATCTAACCAGAGTAATCTCCAATGGGACAAAGGACTCAAGACCTAGGAAAATACTAAGATCCTCTTAAAGCTGCAGGTGGCATCCATAACTGGAGAGACTGGGACATCACCTGGAAGATTGAGGTAGTTGTGCCAGAGTTCAGAAAATCTAGACAGATTTGATCAGAAAAGTCCAGAAAAATCACTGTGGCACATTTAAAGCATCACTGGATTCATTCTGAAATGACTGAGTTCCTAAGAGAAGGAATTTGAGCAACCCGAGGAATGTGGTAGCTGTGACGCTAAGGAAAGACAAGAAGCCAGTTAGGACAGAAATTAGTAGAGTCCAGGCCTGTTTCGATGGTGGCCCAATGGGAACCCCTACCAGATGGGATCACCCACCTCAGGCTAGTGAAGTCACTATCCAAGGTATATTTGAACAACAGATGCTTTGGGCAGATACAGCAGTCTTTGACTTTATATCTGTCACCATAGGGGACAAATCTTAGGGAAGTATGTTAGAAAAAAGTCTACATCTAAAAACGTAGAGCAATAGTTGTCACATATTAATGAGCATTGGAGTTGCCTGGAGGGCTTTTAAAACCCAGCTTGCTGAGCCCCACTTAAGAGTTGTTGATTCACTAGATATGGAGTAGGGCTGAAGTATTTGCATATTTAGCAAATTCCCAAGTGATGCTGACGTTGTTGGTTGGGACCACACTTAGAGAACTGACATAGAGGAAAGGAAATGAAAGAAGAGTCACATCCAGCAAACTGTGCAAGATAAAGAAAGGAAAGAGATCCATTTTTCCTATGCTTCTTTAAGAACTGGCTTAAAGTATGAAACACTTGGCTGACTCTTCAAAAAAGCATTAGGGTAACAATAGAGAAACAGTGAAGAATGTTGTTTTGCTTTGGAAAGAAACATTACCTAAGGGATGGAATTAAAAGGTAGGAGAAGACAGCACCATCAGGAGCAGTCAACTGGAGTCCTTGTCCTCAGCAGGCTCCTAATGCCATGGGATCCAGTTAAGGAATCTGCTGAGGACAATTCTCCAACAGAAACCTACAAACTACCCTCAGGAGACAGGACTTGTAGGCCTGAGCTATGACTACCTCCCTCAGCCAAGGAGACCAACCCTATAAGGCAGAATGGACTGTTTCCTGAGGACTTCCATGACACCCGTACCAGGTAAATGCCACCTGAATACCAGGTGAGTAAACTAATATCCCACTGGCTTAAAAATACTATTTCATTATAATAAGGGCTACCATTTATTAAAGGTTTATCAAGTGCCAAAGCCTGTGATGCGTTCTTTATGAACATTGTCTCACTTAGTGCTAACCATCACCCCATGACCTGCATTATTACAATTATTATAATCTTACAATTATAAGAAGTCTGACCGTTGAACAGGTTGAGTATCTTGCCCAAGGTCACATAGCAAAGTAAGAATTTAGGTAATAAGTGCCTCTTCATTTTTCTTCTTAGGGACAGGAAGTTCCACCCAGTAAACAGGAAGAGGAGCAGGGGTATAAACCAGGAGGAGGGAGAAGGAATGTGGAGCAGGAGAGAACAGATGCCCGCTGCAAAAGACAAGCTTTAGCACTCATGAAAACCCAGTGGCTCCTTCTGAAGCCATCCTATGAGAAAAGCTTCCATCCATAAACTGGCCTATTTTCATCTTGGCCTTCTGAGTTAGAAATCCCACATAATATAGAGCAAATAAAGAATTCCTGACTTTCATATTTCTCTTAAAACCTGCTGCCTACCCAACAAGGCTGAGTTTGCAGTTCAACCCTGTTTTCACTGCACAATGCCAACAGCTAGACCTCAAGCTCTTCAACTGCTGGTGACCCTGTGCAGGCAAGAATGCCGGGTATTCTTGGTGTTTTGGTTGGGAGCGGCAGGCAGGCAAGCATCAAAAACATGAATAATAGCCTGCAGCATGGGCTTAAAGAGCTTTGATCTGTTTGTAAAGCTGGTAAAAACTGCTCCACGGGAGCCAAAACCTAATCCAATACTGTAAAGGAACATTTACTAGAGAGCAACTTCCCTCCCGGGTAGGTATTTGCATGAGGTACAAAATTGCTAAATATCTGAGGAAGAAAAAAGCTGGGAATCTTATGGCTTAACTAAGAGTCACACTAATGCCCCAAGCCAAGTTTAAAGCAGCAATGACTTCAGCCTCAATGAAGGACTCCAAGTATTGCCACTGTGAGAACTTGCTTATTTTTGTCTTCTCTAGACTATTTGATCATTTTGAGCAAAAACAAAAACATATTTATGTGTTGACTCTGGAAAGAAAATTTACTTCTTTCAGGCCCTTTTTGATAAAAATAAAGTAGAAATGCATCCCAACTTTTTGCAATTCAATGATATTTTATCTTGAACACTCACCTTCTAAATTATTGGTTTCTTCTCAGGACACTATAGTTCCTGAAAAAATATTGAAAAAAATACCAAATAGCTGTATAGGGGATAAATGTCAATTAAGCTAGCAAAGCGCTAGGGGTGAGCACCTGGGAAGGAGCTCCTTTAGTTCTCATGGTACTTTTTCAAAAATAAATGTCATGGAAAGATGTTTCATCATTCACGCTGAGTTTCCTAAGCAGTGATATCCCATGATCTTAAGTAGGAAGATACTGCCAGCCAGTAGAGTTCAATGAAAAGCAATAATCAACTCAAAGCAAGTTTTCTATTTTATGTTTTATTTCACTACCGTCTGCTAAATGTAGTTTCATGGTTAAGACCCATGTGATGTGTCTATAGTTTTATTTGCAGCCATTTCTCTTTAGTCTATCAGTTGATCGCATGCCATGGAAGAGTTGGAAGCAGGTGGCGGGGCCCTGAATTGCTGTAAAAACGGCACCAAGCCCATGAAGGAAGCAGGCAGAAGAAGAATGATATGAGGGAACATACGGACCTACAATCATATTATAATAATAAGGAGCACAACCCAGTAGAAAGAGATTATTGCTTTTTAAATATTTAGCTTGCAGTTGCAGGACAAAAATAGGTATACTGCTACATACGGTTCTTAAAGCCATTAGTTAACCCATTGCATTCAACCCTTCTTCCAAGTCTTTCACTAAGACATGACTTAGAGATCACGGCTGGAATTTCCATACAGGGGAGGAAGCCTCCATCCCCCAGGAGAGCCAGTCCCTGCAGCTGCACACACTGCTGCCACGGAGTGAAGGATCTGCTGTGTGAGCTCGGGAGAAGACTCATTCATGCCCAGCGCTGCACCTTTGGAAGCAGCCCGGCCTGTCTTCTGCTGCCTTCTCCTTAGCCACTTTGTGGGCCTCCAGCCTGATAGGGTGGGAAAGTATAATTCAAGCGTGAAAGTACTGGGGAGCCCCCTGGGCAGCAGATCTACCCTTTGTTCACTGGGCAGCATCTTCTGCACAGGAGGCTTATGGAGCCCAGGGTGGTAAGAAAAGAGGTAGGTCATAGGCCTGAGAAAATAACGGGTCACCATTTGAACTTGACCTTCCAGATCTTTATGAAATTACATTTGTCAAGGTAGGGAGTTAGAACATATTTTATTTATCCATTTGTAAACCTGATAGTAATTTTATAATTTTAGATATATAGCATGTGGGCCTCCTGTCTCACTCTCATCCCGGCCCCTGCACACGTCAGGAGCAAGCCTGCCGATCTGGGCCCGCACCAGTGCATACCTCTTGATTGTTTCCTGGTTTCAGACCCCCTTCGGTAACTGCAGAGTATGCTCTGCATCTACAGGTGCTCACCGTTCAGATTTTATCTGCATCAGCTGCACTCACCTTCCTCTAATGCCCCTAATAAACACCTGATGCTTATCACTTATTGTGGCTTTTTAGATGTTCAGGGGCTTAGAGCTTAGCATTTAGTCTCTTTTGGGGTTCTTTCTACATTCTGCTCAGTCTTTTTAGTGAGAAATACAGTTTCTAAATTGAGGATAAGCCTCCAAAGTCACAGAGACATGTTCTGTGTGCCATTATCAAACGCCCCTGCTGACTGAGACAGGCTGAGCTTTGCAGCTAAACCGCGTCACACCTAGCCCCTGGCCCTCAGCTGCCCAGAGGAGGCCCAGGCTGCATGTGCCTGCGGATCAGGGAGGGAGGGGGAGTCTAAGCTGAGGTTTATGGGGATTTCTCTATATGGGAGGGAGTTCTCAGAGTATAGCCAAAATGTAGGAAGCACCAAGTGGATTAATTACAAACACAAAAGAAAAAAAAAAAGCCATGTACAAGTTTGTGCTAGAGAACCCCACATATTGCCAAAGATTGTAATCCTCAGTATAGAATCGGAAGCTCTCCCCGAGGACTGGTTCCCACAAGGCAGTTAAAGTGCGGCCGCACTAAGTGACAAAACACGGAAAAACAAGAAAAGATTCGTTCCTGGCCACATCCCTGTGATAAAGATGGTGATAAAGATGATTCGCTAAGAGATTAAGTTAGAGACAACTGTGGAATGAGGGTTATTGTGGCATTCACAAGTCTCTGCATAACCCAGAAAGATGACAGTCCTGTTTCTAATTCTGTATGCAAATTTTTCCTCCGTGGAAGTATCTGAAAGCAAAATTGGTCCATTGAGCTAATCACTAAATAGGGCACTTCAGTGCGCTCTAGTTCTGACATCTAATCAGCAATACAGCTGCATTTAAATACTGAAGACTTAAAGGATTTTGGCTTCTGAAGCAAGGGATTTTCCAGATAATCTTGCCTATAAGGTCCTTGACTTGTGCCGTCATATGCTGCCAACTGTGATCCACAGGAAATAACAGTGCAGTATTTAAATATCTGTTTTTCTCCTGTGTACTGTTTAAGGTTGGGAGTTTTTCATTATAATTAGCATTTGCTAGTGAAAAGCTCATTTCTCAATTTTGCTGTTGGCATGATAAAATCAAAATCTGCAAGAAACGTCAGTGTGTGTGTGTGTGTGTGTGTGTGTGTGTGTGTGTGTGTGTGTGCACGTCCTCCTCCTCTCTCTGCAATTAACTCCAACACCAGGCAAGGCACTGTGTCACGGTGGCCCTCAGAACAAGTCAGGAGGTTCAGCTCGAAAACCTCAAAGGCTGGAGCTCGGGCCAAGATACTGCTTTTTGTATGATCTTTTTTTTCTCTGAATGGAGAGAATCTAACAGAGCAGAAACCAAAATTTACAATTACGCTAAAATAAAAATGCTTCTAGGTTATTGCAGTGTAGATTATGCAAAAAAGGAATCATTAGGATAGAACAATCATCTTCCATTAAATAAGCCTAAAATAAGGAGCTTGAGGGTTTAAAAAAAAAGAAGAAGAAAAGAAAAAAAGAAAAAGACACACTAAGAGGTTGCTCTTGGTGCCCCCTGCTGGAACGCTGCTAATTATGCTTGTTGGAATATTTAGCATAATTAGTCTTTAGCTGCCCATTTCAGTTTTGCTCCAGATATAAATGTCAAGTCAAAGCTATTAAAAACCGTGTTCTTGAGAAACACATACTCAGAAGAATTGCCCAGGTAGCAAATGCACTACTGGAAATCACAAATGCCACTGAATATTTGCATTGTTGTGCTGGTTGGATGCACTAATTACTGTAATTCTTTTATAGCATATAAACTCTGGCCTGGTTGATAGCCACAATAAAATTAATTTTTGTGTTAATTAGCCTCCCATTCAAGTGCAAGCTAAAGTCACAAACTCTGCCCTGCCCTTCCTACGGGTTATTTCCTCTCAAGAGCCTGGCCTGTGTACCCAGGTCAGTGTTTCCTATTAAGCGGCAGGGTTCTCTTGGCCCTGAGCTACTGTAAACCAGGCACAGGATTTACTGCCCATCAGCTCAGATAAAAATAGATTTCTCACCCACTGGCAGTGTGAGTATCACTGCCTGGTGTCAACAGAAAACTGCAGTCTGGTGTCACCAGCTGAGCAGAGGGCCCTTCTGCCCGTTTTGCATTTATCACGGGCACCTCCCTTGGGGAGTTGAGAAATTCCTGTGGGCGGCAGGGAGGAAAATTCCCTCCCCACTACAGGGGAGGCTGTCGCTGCCCCATCAGCTTCCAAAGCAGCTTTAATCTGAGCCTGGAGCTGGGGAAAGAGACACCAAGGCCAAGTGAAGACAACAGCCTAAGGAAGGGAGTCCCAGCCCAGGCAGTGTCAGGAAGAGTCACCAGGAGCAGAGTGTGACCCATTGTGGGCCGAGTCCTGGGGTTTATAGACTCACAGAAGCTCGAAGGGCCTTTCCCTGTCCTCATTTTACAGGTGAAGAAACTGAGATAAAGGAAGGCATGAGACCTCCAATGTTGTGCGGTGAGCTGGTGGCAAAATGGGTGTGATGTGTGTACAGGGCTCTTCTCATCCTGTCCCAGCTCACAAAAGTGAGAAAGGATGAGGTCTGCTCTGACCAGGTTGACAACCAAGTAAACATGCCTAGTTTTTCAAAAAAGAATAATATTTGTTAAAATATGCAAATGGAGCTTGAGAACAGTGTGCCAATGTGAGCATGCATAAATGTGGCTCTGTGAGTGGGAGGAGGGAAGCCTGTGAAGAAGCAGCCCGGACCAGACATCTGGCACATTTCCCAAATAAAGCTCAACCTTTTGGTTGTCTAATAATTTCTTTCAGTGATATACAAGATTAGGTTCCACGAAGCTTATTTAAGGTACAGAGAATCTGCCCACTTTCAGGCTCAGAAGTGATGGGTGACAAAGGTGGCAACTGAACTTAAAAGGTGAGAACTTTCTAGAATTGCTGTGGGGAGGCATACCACCCAATCTGTGTAAGTAGAGCCCAGGGTCCTTGTCTGGTCACAAACCAATTAAGTTAAGTGCTACTGAAATTGCTTTCTATCATCTAGGTAAGAAGCAGTTCACAAGGAAGATAACAAGGCTTAACACATAAAAGCTTATTCCTAAGCCTGGGCCTAGTGACTTAATAGTCACACTAAGACCCATAGAACACATTTGTGACTTGGAAATAAGTTGTCAGAGAATGGGAGGGCTCTGGGGGATCTTGGATATTAGAGCTGTGTAACACCTCCTCAGTCTCCATAAAACTGTTCAGAATTACTGATTGCAGCTCCTTAATAATTCCACTGACAGCCATGTCTACTCACATCAAAGGAACTGAATCTAATCTGAATGGCTGGGCCATGTCCCATGGCAAGGTCCAGCCTTTGCCTGACAGAAAAACAATATTGTCTGGAACAACCAGCTGTTGTTTTTTCCTGCCCAAAATATCCACTTCCTTTGGGAAACTGCTCCCCACTACCCTGGCCATGTAGGGCACAATTCCGAGTACCATGGTACCATGCTCCCCTGGCCAGAGGAATGGGTTTTCTTTCGTTTTTCTACAGATATCTATGAGTGCATTGTTCTGGCACGGGGGCTGCAGCAGTGGGCAACACAGACAACCTCTCTGCCTACATGGAGTTTATGTTCTGCTGGAAGAGACAAACAGTAATCATAGAGAGTAACAAGTAAATAATGTAGTTTCTAACAAACATAAGCGTCTGGAAGAAAATAAAGCAGGGTGGCAGAGGGAGACTGCCTGGGGGACCCTGAAGAAGTGACATTGGAGCAGAGACCTGAATGATGAGAAAAATCCAGGCATGGAAATACCTGGGAAGGAGCATGTAACCTGTCATTAGGCCCTACAAGCCTTCCCCAGCCACAGCTATTGGTCCATAATCCCCTAAGCCGGGCCATTCAGGAATATTTTATCTGAAGCCAAAGAGAAGGATCTAATCTTTTGGGTCATGGACTGGCTGCCAAAACTCATCTTCTCCGTAGCATGGAGAAAGTTGACGCGTGGTCAGAGAGAATGAAGCCAAGAGGAGTGAGTCCCTAGATGCAGCACACCCGGAAGCCAGACAGAGAGTGTGCCCTGACGATCCCCCTTTGAGAAAGGGTCTGATTTCCATCAGTGAGGAGTGTGCTTAGCTGTGGTTAGTGTGGACAGCCTCCAGCTATCAGCTCCTCCAGGGCCCACCAGGCTTCAGACTGAGCCTTGGCCAATGACTGAACTAGGCCACGACAGCCAACATCACATTCTTCTCCAGGGTCCCAAGGTACAAGGCCTAGCCTAGAGGTCTCAAGCTTTCTCAGTTCATGGCACTCTTAGCATCTCAGTAATTTTTTCATAGCATCCCATAAGCCACAAGAATTGCCTACAGTTCTCTCTATTAAACAGTTAGGTCCAAACATGTTAACAGTGGTAGTTTGTGCTGTGTCTGACATATGTCACTGTGTTTCCCTGGAAAATTAAAAATATCCTGCAATGCTCTTGAGTGTTCACCCTGGCACCCTGGAGACTCTGGGGGCCCAGTTCAGGAACCACGGTCCTGGCCATTTCCACCCAATGCAGGACTTCCCCAGAGCCCCCCAGTGGACTGGCAGAGGCGGTGTCAGATCTGTTTTGCACACGATGGCTCCTTCTGTGCAAGTCTGCTTCCTCCCTTCCCCTTTCACTAGTGTTACTACCCGATAAAACTTCTGCACTCCTAATGCCACCTGTGTATCTACTTCAGGAGGAAACCAACCTGTAACATATCTCTTGGCCTTCAATTTTTTTGAAACATGAATTCCCTTTTTTAAAAACCATAAATTATTTGGAGTTGGAGTACTGTCACAGATTGTCAAAAGGGCCCTAAAAATACGCCAAGACAAGTGGATGGCTTTGGTCTCTCCTCATGACAAATCTAGACGGTGAGTAGAATTGAGAATCCAATTTTCATTCTAACTAAGAGAAAAACAAGATAGTTGTAAAGGTTTTCTCTTAGCAAATGCTTTAAAATGCACTACTTCTCATACCTTCTCACTAAGCCCATCTTTTGGACAAGGGATGTAAACTGTGTGCTCATTTCGAGCATTGGGAGAGAACAGACAAGCCAGATTTACTGATACATAAGAGCAATTGTTTTATTAAAGGATAATTGAAAGTTTGCTTTCTCAAGATATTATCTCTGGTAGTAGAATTAGCAGAGAACACAGACATGGGACCCCAGTTGGGGTGTTGTGCAATGTGTACAGGGATTGAAAATTGGGAAGAAATGCACAGGTAGCTCCCGTGATGTGAAATAGGCTGCCCCACCCAAACCGGGATCCCAGGCCGTTATGACAGATATTCACCTCTGTATCTGATAGTGGAAATAACATCAGCAGAATAATTTATTTTAAGCAATGACCTCATTGTCCCAGTATTACATCTGTAGCTTGTCATTACTCTCCAATACTTTATAAGCTCACTTTCATTAAATCAACCCCCACCCCCAAAACTAACTGGTTCCATATGACTAACTAACCTGAGCCTCTTCTAGTACTTTGGTTCCTTGTCATTGGTGCCTTTGTAAATCCCAGAACTTTGCACTCTTACCTGAATTAGTTTATGAGTTTATTCACATCAAGCCCAGTCCAGTTCCCTCTCTGCAGCAATTTTCCTTTGCATTCCCACCATCCAATCCAGGCTCCCGGCATGTCTTTCTTGGAAACATCATCAGTTTCTCAGCTCCACAATGGACAGCCCCCCACCACCAGACTTTTCCCTCTGCGCATGACCACTTCATTTCCCTGATTAAAATCTTTTTGATTATTCCTTGAAGTGGCATGCCCACCCAGGCCCCAGTCGGCTTCTCTAGCCTCATGCTCAGCTGTTCGCTGCCATGAATTCGATGTTCTGGCCACACAGGGTTTCCCACCCTTTTCTTCTTTCCTTCCTTCCTTCCTTTCTTTCTTCCCTCTATTTATTTATTGATTGATTGACTGATTTAATTTCAGAATATTACAGGAATACAAACGTTTAGGTACATATATTGCCTTTGCACGGCCTGAGTCAGAGCTACAAGCATGTCCATCCCACACACAGTGCACACCACACCCATTAGGTGTCAGTGTACCCATCCCCTCTTTCCCCCTCCCACCTGATGAATGTTACTTGCATATGTGCACATAAGTGTTGATCAGTTAATACCAATCTGATGGTGAGTACATGTGGTGCTTATTTTTCCATTCTTGTCATACTTCACTTAGTAGAATGGGCTCCATCTCCATCCAGGATAATACAAAAGGTGCTAGTTCACCATTGTTTTTGGGGGCTGAGTAGAACTCCATGGTATACATATACCACATTTTATTAATCCACTGTTGTATTGATGGGCACTTGGGTGTTTCCACATCTTTGCAATTGTGAATTGTGCTGCTATAAACATTCTAGTGCAGATGTCTTTTTTATAGAATGTCTTTTTTTCCTTTGGGTAGATGGCCAATAGTGGGATTGCTAGATCAAATGGTAGTTCTAGTTGTAGCTCTTTGAGGTATCTCCATATTGTTTTCCACAGAGGTTGCACTAGTTTTCAGTCCCACCAGCAGTGTATGAGTGTTCCTATCTCTCCTCATCCATGCTAACATTGATTGTTTTGGGACTTTTTGATAAAAGCCATTCTCACTGGAGTTAAGTGATATCACATTGTGTTTTTGATTTGCATTTCCGTGATGATTAGAGATGTTGAGCATTTTTTCACTCTTTTCCACTCTTTTCTAAACAATCCAAGCCCTTTCTTTCCTCATATTCTTTCTTTTTACTGTTCCTTCCTGCTGCTTCACCTATTACCCTCTTCTGCACTCACACTTAACTTTTAAGGCTCACTTTAAATATCACCACATCTCAATAGCTCTCTCCAGGCAGCACAGACCACGTGACTTCATTTGTGTTTCTTTCATGCTTTGCATTAAGCTATTTCCACTTATCAGGCCGGGCGTGGTGGCTCACACCTGTAATCCTAGCACTCTGGGAGGCCGAGGCAGGCGGATCGCTTAAGGTCAGGAGTTCGAAACCAGCCTGAGCAAGAGTGAGACCCTGTCTCTACCATAAATAGAAAGAAATCAATTGGCCAACTAAAAAATATATAGAGGAAAAATTAGCCGGGCATGGTGGCACATGCCTGCAGTCCCAGCTACTCGGGAGGCTGAGGCAGGAGGATCGCCTGAGCCCAGGTGTTTGAGGTTGCTGTGAGCTAGGCTGACGCCACGGCACTCTAGCCAGGGCAACAGAGTGAGACTCTGTCTCAAAAAAAAAAAAAGAGCTGTTTCCACTTATGTTATCATTTACATGGCTCTTTCCCTCAGAAACCTCAAGTAACTCCTGGAGAAGACCATGTGTTCTTCAACATTGTATTGCTGCTTCTCGCACAAAGTAGTGGCTCTTATAACAGTTTGGGGAATTCAACTGAATGAATTTCTATAAGTAATCTTATTTGCTTCAGTGTCTCAAAGGGTCACTTTATGAAGACTGATGGTTTCCTGGGACAATGTAAGAGAACTTCATGAAATCTATCCCTGAGGTCACATTTAATGAACATACTCCAAAACCGATAGAAATGATTAGCTTACCAGATCAGACCTCCTTCCACTCCAACCTCTTTGTGGCTGTCTTATTCTTTTTATATCACCAGCCCCCAGCACACTGCTGGTCACAGAGGAAGTGCTCAATAATTATTGAGTGGATATTTGAGAAACGATTAAATCATGTATAAAAATACATATACATTATATATCAGCGTTTTAATCAGAGTCTTAAATAAAAGTACGACAGCTACAATATGTTCAATTTTTCTTTTCTAGAATTTACCTGAATCTTCAAAAATTCTACCTATCAATTATATTTTCCTCTCTGAAACTATGTCATAAATTGGCAGCAACCTTTCCGACAGAAAGTAAGAATTTGGGAGGGAAGCTATTTCTCCACCAAGTGAGTATTGCATCATTGACACTGAATGCAGTTGGCAACATCAGTAAGATTAATGATAAGTACATCGGGTTTTTTTTTTTTAAATATGTAGGAAACCCAAGTGAATTTCATCATCCAATCACTAGCGGGTGAAACCAAGCTTGAAAACACAACTAGACAAGAAGTTATGTCTGTGCTCTGTACTATCTGTCCCCAGGCATTTTATTGCCATAGTTAATACACATTACAGTAAACACGTAAACGGTCTAAGAAAAAGAGCATTGAGTGAAGGCAAGCCCAACCTAGGATGGAAGAATTTTCAAAGAGACACGTGTTCAATTCTGTTTAGTGGAGAACTAAACCTGAGATAAAGCACTTCAAGCATTTCCCCAAATACGTGCTGTTGCACAAGCAAGGGATTTCTCTCCATCGGGTCAGACAGGAGAGGGACCGATCTGATGTGGGCCCCACACACTAGTGAGACCTCACCTTCCTGACGCTGCCCGTTCTCGTCCAGAAGCAGCACGCATCCTCTAACGAACAGAGTCCTCGCTGTAAGCCGACCCAAGCCGCGCTTCTGTTAGTGTCAAACGCTCTTTTTAAAGTTAAAAGAAATACAGTAGACAAAGCTGTGGGAGCTCAGTCCTATATTCCCCTCCCCTTTGGAGCCTTCCCCGCAGGCAGCAGGGGCGCGCTACCGTGCAGTCCTGGCCTCATTTAACGCGGCACTCATTTTCCGCACTCTTCCAGAAGCAACTCTGGGCTCTAGTTCAGGTATATCTGCGGGTGCCCTGGGACTTCACACCTGCCGCGATGGGAGACATCAGCATACGTTAATTACGTCTGTTGTTCAAACAATTTGTTTCTCGCCGAGGTTGTCTCCCTTGCAACTTCTTCTGCACAATTTTATTTCCAGAAGCATACCGCCGCTTTCACTCCGGTGTGAGGACTCCTTCTTTAGAAATTCATTTTATTTCTGAGACTCTAAGGTCACTGACAGAATAACACTTGACAACAGCGACAACAACACCAACCTATTGCTAATGGATGACAAACAAGCTGTTTTTTAAAAAGTATGTGGTACTTGTATTTTTTTTTTCCTAGCCATAAAGTTCCTCAGAGTAGCATCACTAAGGTGAAACCGGAATAAGTCAAATGTTGAAGATTTAGTATTGTGTAGCGTTCTTACTCAAAGTCAAGACTGAAAACTGCTTTTGAAAGGCTCTCATAGCCTCTCTGGCAGAGTGAAGCACGGGAAATGAATGGAAGGTTTCGTCTGAGGAGAAAAATGTGGGCAAGAGACACACGGAGGGAGGTTTAAAGCATGCTGCTTTGTTTTCGTACAAAAGGATCAAAGGATATTTCTCACATTAATTGCTTCTATTTTTACTTTGCATCCTCATTGTGCTTCCATTCATCTCTCTAACTGATGTTCTGGAAACTCTTCTTGTTCCTCTCGTCACATGCCATCGTTTCTGCCTTGGGTCACCTGTCCTCCCTCCCTCTCTGTCACTAGATGCTGTATTACAGTGCAGCAGAGGCCAGCTGTCACCCATGTGCCGCCCTTCTGTGTTGTAATGATGCCCCCGGGAGGCAGGTGACCAGCCAGGACCTCATTTCCCAGCCTCCCCTGCAGTAGGTTGAAGCCCGGTGACTGAGCCCTTCCCAGTGGAAAGTGAGAGGAGGGTGCACTGTCTCTCCAGACCTGGCCCATCATACCTTCAGTGCAATCCTCCAGGCTCTGGCTTTCTGCCTCAGAGGCTGGATATTGACACTCTCTCATGGTGACATTGGAAGCCATCTGTTGAAGGTGGCAGAGCCTCCATCAGCCTGGGACCCTCAAGGATTCCCCCTTTTATCTGCCTTTCTCCCACCAGTACACTTTCCAAAAGCAAAACAAAGACTTCATTTGTGTTACGCCACCAAGATTTCAGGGGCTACTTATTGAGACAGCTAGTGGTAATTAGTGTCTCAGTGCCCTAATACACAAGGACAACAAAAGAAATCAAAGCCTACTACTGCAGTCATTCATGCCACAATTATTTATTGAGCCCCTACTATATACCAGGCCCTACCTTAAGTATGGGGGCTAGACAGATACAGTAGAACCCTTACAGAGCTTACACAGAAGTCCCTTAATTTTTAAATCATATTGTTTTCTTAAGAACACCTGTTTTATTGAGCTCCACCTCACATTTCTGAAGCAAGAAAGCAACTTATGCCTATTTTACACATGAGGAAACTATGACCCAGATACGACATGGTATTTGAGTAAACCAAATGCAGATCTACCTGATAGAGCTTACTACACAGCATGGTTGTGGAGCCGACCATGAAAAGCAGAACTGGCTTCTCCATGAGTCCCACTGGGTCAAAAACAGAACCAAATTTTCCAGCCACTAAACACGTTAGACCTCAGCTGCTCACTCAGAGTGGGTTTGAAGCAAAAGAGGATAAGAGTCCATGAATAACTAGAAATATTCATTTAAGATGGATAATACAGGAATCCAGGGTTTCCTTCTTTGCCATGTCTTTATATAACTTAAAAAAAATAACTCATTTTAGGAAATCATCTGCATTTAATCACGTGTTTTTGCAATTTAAAAAATAGCCTATATGAAGAAAGGAGGCATAGTTAATTCAGACAGGGGTGAAACCTGAAACCTATACATTTTGGAGACTGTACTATATTTTTAAGGAAATGAAAACAAAATTACAAAAGCAAAATTTGGGGCTGGGCGTGGTGGCTCATGCCTGTAATCCTAGCACTCTGGGAGGCCGAGGCGGGTGGATCACTCAAGGTCAGGAGTTCGAAACCAGCCTGAGCAAGAGTGAGACCTCCATCTCCACTAAAATAGAAAGAAATTAATTGGCCAACTACAAATATATAGAAAAAATTAGCCGGGCATGGTGGCGCATGCCTGTAGTCCCAGCTACTTGGGAGGCTGAGGCAGAAGGATCACTTGAGCCCAGGAGTTTGAGGTTGCTGTGAGCTAGGCTAGCTAGGCTAGCCCGGGCAACAGAGTGAGACTGTCTCAAAATAAATAAATAAATAAATAAATAAATAAATAAATAAATAAATAAAGTTTCTTTTTCCTTTTTCTTTTTAAATTTTTTTTTTTGTAAAGAATGAGGCTCAAAAAAGTGAGTAAAGACTCAAACTGTTCCTCTCCATGGAAATCTTTAGCATGATAAAAGGCAAAAGATTTACACGATCTGAAGAGAAACCAGAGTACGTAAG
>CAUYRT010085969.1:0-58122 GCA_963574885.1 Lepilemur ruficaudatus | reverse complement strand
AGAGGATTTTAATCTGGAGATAGATGCTGAGTCGAGAACCTTCAAAAGTTAGCATTCGTGTTAATGTTGTCCATTTATCCATAAAAAGTGCTGCAACAAATACTTAGGGCTGTTCTGCTGTCTCTGGCAAGACATAAAGTGTCTTTAGAGGGGACTTTTCATGACCTCAAAAAAAAAAATGTGTTAACTAAAAATCCAGGCAGAAAGAATGTGTGTGTGTGTATCTCTCTCTCTCTCTCTCTCTCTCTCTCTCTCTATATATATATATATATATATATATATATATATATATATATTTAATTTGAAAATATTAAGAGGGTACAGGTGTTTTTGTTACATGGATGAATTGTATAATGTCAAGGCTTTTAGTGTGCCAATCACCAGAATAATGTACATTGTTCCCCATAGGTAAGCTTTTAATCTTCACCTCCTCCTACTTCCTCCCTTCTTAGTTGCCAATGTCCTTTACACCACTATATGACTGTGTGTACTCATCATTTAGTTCTCACTTCTTTGTGAGAACATGTGATGTTTTGTTAATTCATTTTTGGGATACTTCACTTGGGATAATGTTTTCCAGTTCTGCCCAAGTTGCTGCAAAAGACATTATTTCATTCCTTTTTATAGCTGAGTAGTACTCCATGAGGGGTGTGTGTGAATGTGTGTGTTTGTGTTGTGTGTGTGTGTGTGTATGTTTTCTACATCAGCTTATCGATTAATGGGCACTTAGGTTGATTGTATATCTTTGCTATTGTGAATTGTGCTGCAGTAAACATTTGGGTGCAGATGTCTTTTGGATATAATGACATCTTTTGCTTTGGGTAGATACCCAGTAGTGGGATTGATGGATCATATTACAGGTCTAATATTAGTTCTTTGAGGAATTACCATACTGTTTTCCATAGAGGTTGTACTAATTTGGAGTCCCATCAACAGTGTATAAGCATCCCTTTTTCACTGCACCCATGCCGACATCTATTGATTATTTTATTTTATTTTTTTTTACAATGGCCATTCTGATAGAGATAAGGTGGTACTCATTGTGGTTTTAATTTGCATTTACCTAATAATTAGAGATGTTGAACATTTGTTTCATATTTTTTTTTTGCCATTTGTCTATGTTCTTTAAAAAACATTATGTTCATCTCTTTTGCCTGCTTTTTAATGGGATTATTTGTTTTGCTATTGCTGATTTGTTTGAGTCCTTTGAAGATTATGGATATTAGTCCTTTGTCAGCTGTATAGTTTGTGAATATTTTCTCCCATTCTTCAGGTGATATATTTACTTTGTTGATTATTTCCCTCACTTTGCAGAGACTTTTTAATTTAATTAAGTCCTGTTTCTTAATTTTTGTTGTTGCTGTATTTGCCATTGGGGTTTTAGTCATAAATTATTTGCCTAGGCCATTGTCTAGAAGAGATTTTCCTATGTTTTCTTCTAGAATTTCTATGGCTTCAGGTCAAACATTTAAGTCTTTAATCCATCTTGAGTTGATTTTTTTGTGTATGGCAAGGGATAGAGATACTGTTTCAATCTTCTGCATGTGGCTGTCCAATTTTTCCAGCACAATTTATTGAAGAGAGCATCCTTTCCCCAGTGTATGTTTTTGTCTGCTTTGTCAAAAATTAATTGGTTGTAGCTATATGGTTTTATTTCTCAATTTTCTTGTCTTTTTTTTTTTCTATTTTGTTTCATTGGTCTATGTTTCTACTGTTATACTATTATCATGCTCTTTTGGTTACTATAGCTTTGTAGTATAATTTAAAATCAGGTAATGTGATCCTTTCAAATTTGTTATTTTTGCTTTAAGATTGCTTTGGCTATTTAGACTCTTTTAGGTTCTATGTGAATTTTAGAATTATTTTTTCTATCTCTGTGAAAAATGACCTTGGTATTTTGATGGGGATTGTATTAAATCTGTAAATCACTTTGAGCAGTATGGACATTTTAACAATGTTAATTCTTCCAAACCACAAACATGGAATGTTTCTCCATTTGTTTGTGTCATCTAAGATTTCTGTCATCAGTGTTTTATAGTTCTTGTAGAAATATTTCATCTCCTTGTTTAAGTGTGTTTCTAGCTATTTTATTTGAAGCTATTATAAATGGTATTTAGTTCTTGCTTTGACTCTTAGCCTTATCATTATTAGTATATAAAAATGCTGATTTGTGCACATTGATTTTGTAACCTGAGACTTTTCTGAATCTATTTATCAATTCTAGGAGTCATTTGGTGGAGTTTTTAGGGTTTTCTACATACAAGATCATATCATCAGTGAACAGAGATAGTTCAACCTCCTTTTTCCCAATTTGGATATCCTTTATTTCATTCTTTTTCCTGATTTCTGTACCTAGGGCTTCCAGCATTATGTTGAACAGAAGTGGTGACAGTGGGCACCCTTGTCTTTTTTTAAGTCCTGGGGGAAATGCTTTCAACTTTTTCCCATTCAGTATGATGCTGGCTTTGAGTTTGTCATATATGGTTTTTATTATTTTGAGGTATGTTTCTTCTATGCCAAGTTTGTTGGGGGTTTATCATGAAGAGGTGCTTGATCTTATTAAGTGATTTTCTAGCATCTATTGAGATGATTGCATCATCTTTGTTTTTACATCTCTTTATATGGTGAATCACATTTATTGATTTGCATATATTGAACCATCCTTGCATTCCTGTGATGAAATACAGTTGATCATGGTGAATTATCTTTTTGGTGTGTTGTTGAATTTGGTTTGCTAGTATTTTGTTGAGGATTTTTGTATCTTTGTTTGTAACAGATGTTGGCCTGTAGTTTTCTTTTTTGTATCCTCCTTCCCTTGCTTTGGTATCTGGGTGATACTGACTTCATAGAATGAGTTAGGGAGGATTCCCTCCTTCTCCATGTTACGGAACAGTTTCAGTAGAGTTAAGTGTGAGTTCTTTTTAGGTCAGATAAAATTCATCAGTGAATGCTTCTAGTCCAGAGCTTTTTTTTTGTTTAGGAGATTTTTAATTATTGTTTCAATCTTGCTACTCATTATTGGTCTGTTCAGAATTTCTGTTTCTTCCTGATTTAAACTTGGGAGGTTGTGCATTTTCAAAAATGTATCCAATTCCTCTAGATTTTTTTAGTTAGTATGAGTAGAGGTTTTCATCATAGTCACAGATGATATTTTGTATTTCTGTGTTATCAGTTTTAATTTCTCCTTACTTATTTCTCATTGAGCTTATCTGACTCCTTTCTCTTTTATTTCTGGTTAGTCTAGCTAGTGGTCTATTAATTTTGTTTATCTTTTCAAAGAACCAATGTTTTGTTTCATTGATCATTTGTACTGTTTTTGGTTTCCATTTTGTTTAGTTGTACTACGAGCTTTGTTATTTCTTTTCTTCTAGTTTTGTGTTTGGTTTGTTCTTTATCTAGTTCCTTAAGGTGTGACATTAGGATGTTAATTTGTTATCTTTCTTTTTGAAGTAAGCATTTAAGGCAATGCAATGCCTCCTTAGCACTGCTTTTGCTATATCCCATAGATTTTGAAAGCTTGTATCCTCTTGTCGTTCAGTTCAAAAAATCCTTTTATTTCCACCCTAACTTCATCACTGACACAAGGATCATTCAGTAGCAGGTTGTTTAATTTTCATGACTCTGTGTAAATTTGGGAGTTCTTCTTGGAATTTATTTCTAGTTTTATTCCACTGTGGTCTGAGAAGATACATGATATGCCTTTGATTTTTCCGAATTTGCTGAGATTTATATAATCTATCTTGGAAGATATCCCATGTTCTGATGAGAAGAATTGATATTCTGTAGTTTTGAGGTAGAATGTTTTACAAATGTCTGTTAAGTCTATTTGTTCTAGATTCCTGATTAAGTCTAGTGTTTCTTTTTTGATTTGCTGCCTCAATATTCTGTCCAATTCTATCAGTGGAGTGTTCCTGATTATTATGATGCTGTTGTTTATTTCTTTGCTTATAGCTAGTAGAATTTTTTTTATGACTCTTAGAGCTCCTGTGTTAGGTATATATTTTTTAGAATTATTATATCTTCTTGCTGAATGACTCCCTTTATTTTTCTATAATGACAGTCTTCATCTTTCTAACCATTGTTGATTTAATGTATATTTTTTCAGATATAAGAATAGCTACTCTGCTCATTTTTGATTTTCATTTGCATGGAATATTTTTTCCATCCCTTTTCCTTGAGTCTCTGAGAGTCCTTGTGAATTAGATTTTTCTTGGAGACAGCATATGGTTAAGTTACATTTTTTCATCAATTCAGCCAATCTGTATTTTTTCAGTGGAACACTAAGACCATTTATGTTCAGTGTTAACGCTGATGTGTTCATCGTGCTGAATTATATCATGTTGTTTTGTTTTCCCCTTGTGCTACTGTTTTATAAAACTGTGAGCTTTATCTCCTAGGTGTTTTTACACTGATGGCTATCTATTGTTCTGTTCCGTATATACAGAAAATTTGAGCATTTCCTGTAGGGCAGGTCTAGTGGCAACAAATTCTCTTAGCATTTGCTTGTTTGAGAGAGACTTTATTTTTCCTTCATTTACGAAACTTAGTTTTTCAGGATACAAAATTCTTGGCTGGTGGTTATTCTGTTTAAGAAGACTAAAAATGGGTATACTTAATTTAATGACCTCATTTATGTGAGGGATAGTCAATTTCCACAGGTCATGTGCAGAGAGTTTGCAAACAGATTCCAGGCAAATACATGCTATTTTTAGAAACGGTTTTATTAAAATATAGTCTAAATAGATTGAAAACATCATGTTTAATGTGTGTAATTTGATGAATTTGGCATATGCATATCCATTGCCTTTCAAAGTTTCCTTGTGTCCTTTTGTGTTTGTTTTGTTTTGTCCTTCTTTTTGTTTTGTTTTGCTTTTATGGTAAGAAACATAATGTGATATCTATCATCTTAAAAATGTTTTAACTGCACTGTACCGTACTGTTAACTATAGACACTATGTTGTACAACAGATGTCTAGAACTTTTTTATCTTGCATAACTTAAATTTATACCCATTGTGCAAAAACTCTCCATTTCTCCTTCCCCTGAATCCCTGGCAACCACCATTCTATTCTTTACTTCTATAAGTTTGACTATTTAAGATATCTCATGTATGTAGAATCATGCAATACCTGTCCTTTTGTAACCAGCTTATTTCACCTAGAATTACGTACTTCAATTTCATCTCATTGTAGCAAATGGTAGGATTTTCTTCTTTTAGAAGGCTGAGTAATATTCCATATATATATATATATATATATATATGACACATTTTCTTTATTCATGTGTTGATGGACATTTGGGTTGTTTCCGTACCTTACTAATTATGAATAATGCTGCAATGAGCATGGGAGTGCAGATATCTCTGAGATCCTAATCAATTCTTTTGAATATATACCCAGAAATGAGATTATGGATCATATGGTAGTTCTATTTTTAATTTTTTGAAGAACCTCCATACTGTTTTACATAATGCCTGTACCATTTTATATTCCCAACAAAAGTTTAGAATGGTTCCAATATCTCCATGTCTTCACTGACACTTACCTTTATTTTTAATTATAGCCATCATGACAGGAAAAATGCATGCTAATTTATAAAGATGAATAAGATGGAGCTAATAGTAATAGTAAAAATAAAAACTACACTTTGTCGAGCACTTACTATATGCAAGAAATTATGCTAAGCATTTATATGCCTTATATTGAATTCTACAAATAATTTTATGTAGAAGATATTATTATTATCCTAATTTTCCAGGTGAAGGAACTGGGACTTGTAAAGGTGTAATAATTTGTCTAAGGTCACAGGGTAAGTAAATAGGGAAGCTAAAATAAAAATAAACAAAATATAACAGTATGGTTTATTTGTAGAGATTCAGCTCTTAAACACTGTTGTTTTATTCTATTACATGAATATTTATAGGGAAGCTCATGTGCTAAGTAGAAAGGAGCCTAAGCTGGGAGGAAGAAGACATAAGTTCTAGTCTCAACACTTTTTGCAATTAAATATTTGAGTCATAGTCAGCTCCCCTTCTCCCATCTGCAAAAGATGATAAAGATAAGAAGAAGAACTTGGTTAGTTTCTTTAATTTTATTCAAAACAGGTCAGCTCACTCTTCCCAGGGAATCTTGATTTTTTTTTTTAATTTGTGTAACTGTGATACCTGGAATATCTGTATTTATATTCTAACATTCTTGCCAGATATCAGCTGTCCACTTAAAAAAATCAATGTTGAAATTTATGAGAAATAATATTAATGGATAATTAGCTTAAGGATATTCTATCTGCCTTTTGTTTTTTTCAGATATTTTTCCTAGATCAAATCATGCTACCAGAGAGATTTAAATTCCAGCACTTTTTTCAGCCCATAGAATTATAATGTGTCTTAGCTTTCATTTAGAAATGGCTATACAGCTTTTGAGGATGAAATTATATACATTACAGGAGTTTTGTTGAAGCTGTCCACTTCATCACTGATGTTCCATTTTGAGCAGCCAATGGAGAAATTTGTCTTTGACTTTAACTCACAAAAAGCTTTTCTATTGCTAAGCAACTAATGCATGTTGATTATATAGGCGAGGAATCCACAAACTATAGCCCTTGGACCTAAATGATTAATAGTTATGCCCATTTGTTTATTTGTTTTCTATGGCTTTTTTCACTTTGTAGCAGCAGGACTGAGTAGTTGTGACGAAGGAGAATGACTCACAAAGCTGAAAACATCTACTCTCTGGCCTTTTACAGAAAAAGTTTGCTGTTCTGCCTTGGGCATCTGGGAAGATTATGCTTCCTTATCCCCTTGTGGTTAGGTGTAGTCATGTTGCTAACTCTGGCTAAGTAAATACGAACAGAAATTATGGGTACAGGTAGGAGCCAGCAATTGACTCTCCATTTTCTCTGTATCCATGGCCTATGACATTGCAGATAGCGAGGACCCCATCATTCTAGCTCACTGAATGTGGGCCACCCAGAATCTACTCCCTCTATCATGGTTTTGGAGATGGAGTGTGAAATGAGCCTTCAGCACTTTAACCTACTGAGATATGGGGGACACCGTCCAACCTGGACTGATACATGTAGTAAATTTTCCCAAATGATTTTTGCAATAAGGTAGATTTTAAGTAATGATACTAACAGTTATAATAATGTGAATTAACAATTGAAGCTCTTGAACATTTGGGGGTCAGTTGACCCTTTGAAAATTTAATTAAAACAAAAAGTTATCTTCAAAGAGGAAATAAAATTATATGTGTGCACATATATATGGTTATTTATATATAAGTAATATAATTAAAACTTTATAAACATTTTCAGGAGGTTGCAGACTCTTTGTATACCAATGTATAGGTTACTAGCATAGTGGAAAGACTATGGACTATTGGATTTGGAGATAAAATAAACAAGAATGGTTTCAAACCCTGGCTCTGCCACTAACAAATTAGGTGTGTTTGCTTAACTTATATGAACTCTGAGTCTCAATTTCCCAATCTATAAATGGTGGCATTAATACCTGCTTTGCTTTGAAATTGTGAGGTACAAATGTAATAGTATGCAATTGTCTATCACAGTGTTTAACATATTAGGTGGTCAATAAATGCTCATTCCCTTCATCCTATTATAATAGTGACTGCAGTACAGTGAGATGATCTCAGCTTAAACCAAATCTAAACTGGCACAGGATAAAATAAAATAAGAATGTTCTCATTAGTGAAATAATGGATTAGATCTGATGAAGTCTATTATTCTTCTCCACTCTACAATTCTGACTATCATTAGACCAAGGCCCCTTAGAAGCAAATAGGTATTATTTGAATAATTCAATAAAGTAGTTTTGCCTCATTGATTTTACACTTGGAAGTTCAGCTGCTGCAGACATGTACTTTCTATAATGTATGTATATATAGTCTTAGATTTAAAATAGCAGGTTAAATTCTAAGTTCTTTTCTTTGGGAAATTTCAATATAGAAGCCATCACGTAGAGCAAAACTTCCATAGAAAAATACGTTGGAAAGGCACAACGCATGAGTCTTGAGTTTCCTGCCTGTCTTAAATACTAGAATATTTTCTTAAAGATGTATCTCTGATACATATATAGTTATTTTAGAAGTTATTAACATACAGTCATATAATAACAGATGTTTGGAGATGATCAGGACCTGTTTATGTAGCCTTAAACTTTACTATTTTACAGACAAGAAAAATGAAATCCAACAATATTAAATGACTTAACAAGAGATAGTGACCTCTGTATAAAAGTAGAAACAGAAATCTACTTGAAATCTAGGAATTCTGTTGTTCTTTTTTAATGCTCTCCCAAATTATGATATATTAAATTATCAGACCAAGATAGTTCAGTATAATCCATATTACAGGGGACTGCTAGAAGCATATGTTGTGAGCCCAAGAGGTTCCATTAAACACAAACGGCAAAGAAATTTCACAGACGTTGTGGACAATACACTGCTCCCATAAAAGCCTTGACTTCAGCACTAGGCTAAATGCATAATATGTCGTCTATGTCTTTTAATTTTTATAACACTTTTTCAAGTTTTAGTTATACATTTATTTAATTATTATGAATGTTTTGTTTTATGAATATTCTTAAGTTCACCAAACAATATGTTCCATAAGATGATAAATTTCTCTCTTTATCTCTTTTCTATTTCCTCCATTGTATCCTCAATACATAACACAGTGACTAGTGAATCAATAACTATTGATGCTTAATACATATTTGTGAAGTAAATGAAAAATAACTCTCCTATATAGTAGATACTATGATTGTTTGCATTTTTTAGATGAAGAAATGGGACCCTAAAAAAGTATCTTTGCAATAACATCTCTCTCTAAGTTTCTCTCTAGAAATCCAGAATAAGAATAATTGTTCTTATTCTGGATGTCTACCTACTAAATAAAATTAATGCTCACTGTTATTGCTGAGTGGATAATTTTTTGCTTTCTTTCTATGGGACTATACTTAGGAAGAGACAACTTCCTAGTTTCCTCAGTCAAACTTTCTCTTCTATTTCCTGAGGTACATATACATCTCAAAAATAAGTAGCAATTGCAGCATATTGGAGGTCTTCATTCTCAGCATTCATTTCACTAAACTTTGATTCCTGAGAGTAAACTTAAAAATAGATGATGGACAGTCTTTCATATTGATCATTATATCAGTTATCTTTTTCTGTGTATTAGCTATCTTTTTCTGTGTATATCATTGAGATATACACAGACAAATTTCAATGATGTTGAAGAATAAACATTCATTTCTTGCTCATATGTTTGTGGGTCATCTCATGTAGTTCTACTTTTTATTTATCCAGGCTTGGTTTAAAGCTAGAGATTTGTTCATTCTGATTTTGATTATTCTGGACTGAGACTCAAGGGACTGAGTTCCCATGGTGGGGGGCGGATTTCTTCTTCTGGAAGATCACTGACACCCAAAATAGCAAACCTAATTACACAAGCTTATAGCACATCTGCTCACATCATGTTGGACAAAGTCACATGACCAAGCCCAACATCAACAGATCAATGGGACAAGGAAGTGTACCAATCTCATAAAGATGGTAGAGAGAGAGAAAGAGAGAGAGGGAGTGGTAGAAAGAGAGAAATTACTTGCTGAAGACAACTTGTTCTATCCTAGTCATATCTTTATATCTGTAGAATCTTGGTTTTCTTCCCTTTTAATAATTTAGGCAAAAATCAAGTGTAAAGTGAATTAAAACCCTTATTTTACCTTCATTAAATCTATAGCTGGACTTCCCTAGAATTTAATGATGCCTTTGCCCACTTTGAACTTTTTTAAGATATTTTTTTCTATCTCATTGAATACTACTCAGGTCCACATGATAAACAGCTTCACATATTTCCAGTGATACACACAGGACAATTGTGATGGTACAGTAAAGATGGTATTGTTCTCTATTGAAAGAATTTTCAAAGAAAGAAAATCACTAGGCCAGAGAAAACAACAAACATTGGCATTGTAAAGGCATGTGGCATGTGTGAGAAATAAATGAGGAATTGCTTTGTAAGTATTTGCACAAGATACTGAGGGTGGCAGTGCATTTATAAGTGCCCAGTGTTATTTTGTGATTACTATTTTTTAAGCAAGTATGAGTCTTAGTCTATGCAAGGTATCTTAGGTATGCAAGGAATATAACTTCTTTTCTTTTTCTTTTTTTAACATAAAACTGTAATGCAATAAAATTTATTTTCTAGACTGCACTTGCAGAGCGGAGGCTGAAATATTCATTCTTCTCTTCCAGGGTGTGTGCCATGGCTCCAAACCTTAATTGCTAACAAGTAGCTGTGGTGGATGAGGGAGATCTTCTATCTGGTTCCAGGCCATTGATTACTCATTTGTCCCTGAGATACACACAATGCAATTTATTTGTTTCTTTACTCTCTACAATGTCCATATCACTCGTGAGTGCATGGAATTCTTTTCAAGGCTGTATCTTTTCTCATGACCTAAGTGTTCCAAGTGGACATTTCCTCTCTGAGGTCTCACTTTCACCACACCCCCATTCCCAACACCCCATCCTGACTTTATTTTCTTCTTTCCTCATTGCGGGGGGGTAATTTTCTCCTTCCCAGTTCTGTCTAAGACATTCTATCGATATTATGAATTTTCTCCCCTCTCTGGTACTTGTCTTTTAAAATCAAATACAAAGTTTTCTGCCTTCAGCACTGCAGCACCCTTGACAAAGGACAAAGTACACGAGGTTCTTCTTTGCTGAAATAGCAGTAAAGGAAAGAGAAATTCGGGAAGAGAAAAACAAACAGACATGAGTCGGTATTTCGAAATATTATGCTACTGTCGTTGTTATCATTATACCCATCCTCATCTTCATCCCCGTCATTACAGTTATTAATGTTGACCTGATTACTGGAGTTAACACACTTCTCAGAATCCTCATCCCAGAGAACCCTCAGCTTCAGAGGTGTTGTCCGTTTGTTACAGCACAAAGTACACAGCTTTGGAACTCGGATATGAGTTCAAGCCTCCACCCTGCTACTCAATATCCTTAATTAAATATCCTTGGGTGTCTAAGCTATGCCTGACTTTCCTCATCTCTAAAATGCGGACATACACATCATCAGCTTCCAGTTTTGTGATGGAGAGTAAATCATTTAAGGAAAGCACCTGATATGATTCTGGCAATTAATAATGTTGGATAGCTTTTGTTAGAGAGGAAAGGACTACTCTCAGATTTTTCTGTAGTCCTCTAATTTCTGAGCTCCCTCTGTAGGAAGGCTGTGGTTCAGGAAGCTAGAATACCTTGCAGATCTGGTTATTTGTTGTGCACGGTTCCTTAAAGCAACTGCAGTCAATGCCTCATTGCCTTATTTAACATAATCTTCCTCTTGCTGGAAACCTTCGAGAGTAGATGCCAGAGGCTCCAGGGTCAGTAATTAATTATAAAAACAGCAAAATTCAGGAAACCCATTGGCAGGAGGTGACCCTGTAAAACAGCAATTTGTAGACCGCTGTTGGGGAAATGAAGACAGTAAGCCCAACAGCCACTTCCTTTCCCATTGGCTTAGAGCACTGGGACATTCATTTATGAGGCCATCAGGTTCAATTAGATCTCTGCACAAAGAGCTGTCAGTCACCATCAAGGCACCTCCCAGACACATGTCAGAGCAGCCTCCTCCCTGTCACTTTAATTTCGTTCTGGAAAGCTGTGAGCAGGATTTCAAGGAATTGAGTTGGTGCATGTTGCATAACACTCTGTTTTCCAACCTTTCTCCCCACCACTGTTTTTCCAGAGGCTTCTGCCATTGCAGGTCAGGCTTGCAGGGAGCCAAGCGGTGCCAAGCTTAGGAGTCCCCGAGAAGTGCCCATCTAGCACAGCCTTGACATAGCCTGCAGCAGCAACTTGATCGGAGTAAGCAGCCCAGGGCCATGACTTTTCTGAGGGTTCACATTAACCTAGCAACAATGAGAAAATAAGAAGGAGCCACTAATCATAAAAAGCAAAGAAAAATACTGAAAAGTACTTCATGGGTGATAGCCTAGTTGCTAAGAGATTGGCTCTACTTGTGTCACCATGTAGAGCAGCTGCACTTAATTTTTCCCCATCATACACACCTGACAGGTGACATTTGCATATGTGACACTTGTTTGCAATTTCCCGAATTAGCTCAAACACCACCCCTTCTGCAACCACTCAGGAAAGCATATCTGAATGCAAATAAGGGAAAGAGAGGTTATTATGGAGATAACCTTGAATCTGCTTTCTTTAAAACAATGTGTAATATTCTGCCAACATTATTTGGATCTACCTCTCACAGTAGATGCAGGCATACTATTGTGTCATAATGTAGCTGATGGATTTTTGTAGCGGTTGGATTTTTAATGTTTCAAGACAAGAAAACAGATTCTTCTTCCTCTCCAATTCAGTAAACCATTGCTGAGTGAGGAGCATGCAGTGAGTGCCATGCTAGGGATGACCCTGCCCCTGATCTTATCAGACACCACCAAAACTCTGTGATAGGCAGAGCTATTCTTCTATCAAAGGACCAGTACTCTTGGACCCCAAAGACCTGATTTTGTATCCCATTTCTTTAACTCCCTTGAGCCTGGACAAGTTGCTGAACTTGAATTTATGACCTTCAGTTTTCTCATCTGAAGAGCAGAGAGATATACTTAGTTCAGAGTTGGTATGGGTACTAACAATTTTTAACTAAATATGCCAGACACTAGATCAAGAGCTTTACATGGATTCTCTTACTGTTTTCTTTACGTTGCTTTCTTTAGATAGATGAGGTAACAAAGGCTTAGAGACTTTATGACAATGTTTCTGAAACAGGATCCAAACCCATACCCCTAGAGGGCTATACTGAATCATTTTACTATATTGTCTCCATTCATTTAAGTGATAAATTGTTGGCTATTCCCTGAACCTTAGCAGAAATTTGTATGTGCACTAATGGTAAGAGGATTTCAAAAATAACTGAGCAAAAAAGATTAGAGGTATTTCCCATAAAATTATATATAAATGCACATAAATGATTATTCCATTTTACAGTAATTAAGGAATTGTAGAATTTTAGTATTGCAAGAAACTTTAGAGACTTCATATTCCAGTGATTTATAATCAGCACATCAGAAAGCTCCACTTTTAGTTTTTTTGGCTTTCAGTGGATGCTGAATTTTTAGAGTTTTGCCTACCAAAATTATCAATAGATTTATCAAGTGAAATCCATATATCTAATTTTTTAAAAGTGGGTATATATGCATCTATCTATATTCATGTGTAAATTCATAATGTCCCACTTTTAACTAAGCATGTAGAAATATCTTCCAAGCCCATCAATAGGAGATCAAGGTTTTCTTTAATTCTTCTCTTTCTTCAAGCCTCAAATTGTTTCAAAAAGGCTTTTCCCGAATTGTAGGCTAGGTTTGGTTCTCCTCTTGTGCTGTATTTTCTTTCTTTTAACACTTATCACCCCTAACTGTGTTTACTTCTTTGTCTGCTTGTACACAATGTTAGACTGCAAGTGCTTTGAGAGTGAGGCTATGTAGAAATTGTTTCCCAAGTCATCCATATAATCCAAAGGCATTTGTATAATCCAGTCAGACTTCCTTTCAGGAACAACTTTCCATGTCCTTCCTTCCCGGTTTATATAAAAATATCATAACAATAATTCTCTAAAATCAAGATTGAATAAAGGAAGCCATCATTGTACCCTCCATGAATATGTTGTTCTCACTACTAAGTCATTATTATATATATATCCCACTCTTCTAAACTTGAATTTATCCAAGACCAGGCCAGACATCATCTCTTTTCTGATTCAGACTTAGTTGGAGTCACTTCTGGGTCTCCCAGCTCTTTGGTGCCTCTTTTGAAACTAGTCCTGAGGGCTGGAGAAGTAATTATGCCTTTTGAACTATAGCAAACAGAGAAAGCTAGATCACCTCTGTCTTGCTATATTTTTCAATCTGTTTTTCCAGTCCATCAGCAACCAGCCACTCTTTTGGGGGCAAATAGATGTTTCAGTGTAGAATTTGAGTTATAGCTTTTGGAAGAAGAGTGGGACTTGATGTTTAACTCTTCTCTCTCTTCCATCTCAACTTACAAGAGAGATGTATCTACTAGAACACATGATCTATGGCCTAAAGAATTCTAAGGTGGCTCCAGATCACTGCTTTCAGTTGACTTTATTCTGGGAAACTAATATGAAAAAACTCTTTCAGAAAAGGAGAAGACAACTAGAAAAGTGGTATAACTGTCCATTCGCTTTTGGCTGTAAAATGACTCATACTCTCTTTGGGAATTGACTTTCTTGACTGAAGGCACATAGCCAGGAGAAAGGTGCACACTGTGGGAAGGGACAAATGAACCCATTTGTTGGTAAATATCGTGCATATTTGGATTAAACCTTTTTTCTATGCCAGACACGTGGATCAATAATAATTCAAATATGTCGCAATTCAGGGAAGTAGAAATTGATGTTCATTTTTGTCAGATGAAGAAGTTATTATAACAACAAGCGTAAAAACAACAACAGCTAATATTTATTGAGCTTTATTTTGAAACTCTTTTCTATATGTATTAACTTTCTATATATATTTTTTTAATTTCAGAGTATTATGGGAGTACGAATGCTTTGGTTACATAAATTGCCTTTGAATTCTTTGAAAGAATTGCCTTCTCTTGTATTAGCTAATTTACTCCTCACAGTAACTGATGAGATAGATACCATTTTCGTCTATATCTTATAAGTGAGGAAACTACAAGGTTGAACAATTTATGCAAGCTTACATAGTTGATAAGAGGCAGAACTGGAATTTGAATCCAATACTCGACCTGTAGAATCCATGATTGGGAAACCGAGGCTCACACAGGTTGTGTAATGTGCACAAAATCACCCTTCTTGGTCTAGATTTTTGGGTCTTGAATCCAAATATGTTTATAGTCTTACACATTTTGTTATTGATATTGTTTGTTTTGTTGTTCTGCTAATCATATTAAATACTATTATCCAGGGGAAAAAAGTGGGGTCAGAAAGAGGAATTTAACAGTTTTAATTTATATTATTCAAGAGCAAAATTGGCCTGAATTTCCAGGATAACAATCTTACACATTCTCACATTCCTTAGAATTCTCTATAACATTAACCATGCATCTCCACTGTCCCTTTGATCAAAGGCAAAGTCAGGAACAAGCTGAAAAATGGCTACCTCATCCTTTCCAGAGTTTTCCCTTAGCAAATCCATTTCTCCTGTGTTCAATGAAACTTACCTTAAGCTAAGGTTTATTTTTCATGCTGCTATTCTCACTGCCTACTGTTCCCAAGCAAGTCCCTTATAAAAGAAATAAGTCAACTGGATTAGCAAGCGAGCAGCTTCAGGGACCCTGACATTTCACAAGGAACAGCAGTCCTTTGGTTTTGCTTTTTGCAGTTCTATCTCTCCACAGACAAAAATAAACAGGAGAAAGAGGTGCTTCTGAATGATGCTTGATTAGCACTTTCATTTTAAGCCCTTTGTTTAGACAGACAAATCCAGTTCAGCTTATTCCTGTTGAGTGACACTAAGCTGCCTTTCAAAAGCTTTTGCAGTCTTAATTATCTGCCATCAAGTAATACCACCTTCTCAGAAATCCTGGCTAGAGGACACACAACCTTACAGTCAACACTTACTTTGGGACCAGTCAGTTTCCTTTGTAGGAATTTCTTGCCACCCTTACTATAAAAGGAAAATGCTTCAATACTCTCAATGTAAAATATAGTTCAGAGTTTGCCATATTTTTATTTACAGTGGAGATTACATTCCCCTTCTATGTTGTGTTTACCCAAGGTTAAATATGTGCTAAATTAATTAAAATCATCTGAGATACCAGCCATCCAAATGACCTGGAGTCCTATGAGTCAAATCTAATTTGATCAATTAAATATTAGTAAAGACTCTTTGGGGTAGGTGGGTTTGTTTTTGTTTTTGTTTTCATTTTTTTTTTGTTTTGTTTTGTTCTTTGCTCTAGCTTTCAAGGACATTAAGTAATTCACATCAGGTTCTAATTGAAATGTTAGCCGGTTGATCATACAGGTAAAACAGGTTAATTATCAGGTGGTAGCTGAATAATTACCTAGCAATTGCCATCTTAGATTACTGTTATAATTATTTTGGCCCTCTTCACCAAAACACAGATCATCCTTGATAATTGCTTATGGATTCACTGAGCATTACCAAGAGGGGGCCTCTTAAAGGCTGAAAACAAATAGTAATTACAATATTAAAATCAAAGGAAATAAGGTCTACCTAGCTCCTCCAAATTTAGTGCAGGCCCTGCTTGGACATATTGTATATTGTTTTATTTTACACCTCATATGGGAAATTACTGAAAGAAAATAGGGTCTTAAGTTGACTATTTAAATTTCAGTGATTCCTATAGGAAGGACTTAATGAGGAAAGGAAGAAAAGGGAGGGTAGGGAAGAAGAGAGATGATAAGTACTGAGAGAGGGAAAATTGGAAGATGTCAGGTTGGAAGAGTAAAAGGAAGGGTTGCTAAAAATTAGTTTAAAAAGAATAGTCTAATAGGCTGAATATGCCCTTCTGCCAAGAGATTTTTTTCATCCTAATCCCTGGAACCCCTCTGGATTTTGTCTTATGGCTAAAAAGGGCTTTGCAGAAATGATTATGTTAAGAATCTTGAGATGGGGAGATTACTCTAGAGTAACTGGGTGGGTCCTAAATGCAATCACATGTATCTGTGTGAGTGAGAGACAGAGGAGAAGGCGAGTGACCATGGAGGCAGAGATTGGAGTGATATAGTCAGAAGTCAAGGAAGGCCAGCACCTAGAGGCTCCAAGGAAATATGGCCCTACCTACACCCTGATTTTGGCTTAGCAATATTGATTTTGGCCTTCTGTCCTGAAGAACTCTAAGAGAATACGTTTGTGATGTTGTAAGCCACCAAGTTTGTGGCCATAAGAAACTAATACAGTCATTTAGCCATTCATAATTTTAATATATTGCCTATTAAAGTCTGGCACTGCTCTAAACACCAGAGAGAGACAGAGGGAGAGAGAGAGAGGAGGCTAAGTGAAGAGAAAGCATGCTTAAACAAACATAAATAAAACAGTAATAGGATTCTTTCAGCTAGTGATAGGTTCTATGAAATACATAAACAGAAAAATAAGAAAGAACATGACGGGGAAGAAAAGGCATGAGGTGGGGTCAGGGAAGTCTCTCCTGAGAGGAGGATATTTGAGCTAGTCTTGCAAGGATATGGTATTTTCTAACTTTTGAAATCATCACCACTGTTTAGTCTCAAAACGACTTTTTAAGATGATGAGAATTATTCATATTTTACAATAAAAGAAACTGAGGCTTAGAGGGCTAAAATATCTGATCCAAGGTAATAGTGTTATGAGTGATAGGTAGCAATGGTGTTCAGACTCAGATCGGTCTATGCTAAACCATACACTTTTTCCACATGAAGTGCAGATAAAAAAGAGTAATTGCATGGTATGGATTAAGATCCCTAGTGAAGAGGCTGGATTTTCTATTTAGAACTACACTATTTGACATCCCATGTTACCTGGGTAACAATGCATTAAGTTCTAGAGGGCATCAACAATTACCCGTTTAGACAGGATATCCCATGATTTTATGAGCAAAACCTACTCCTCCCCTGGGTAAATGAGAATTCACTTCAACTATTACCAACCCAAAGGTTCACCTCCTTTCCCTGCCATTTGACTCAGCTCTCCCCTAAGAATCTGCCTCACACTTAAGTGAAAATATCATATGCAGATGAATGTGACAGGTGGCAGGTCATTGCCCTAGAGTGAGCAGGGAAAAATGAGTCCTACTGCTGAAGGCCTAAAGAATCCTAATTTGATATTTAGGGCCTTTGGCTTGATTGGGCTGTGGCAAGATAGAGGATTCAGTTCTGTTCTGTTGTGTCAGTTTGTAGACTCCGGGGAATGACTGGCTGCCAGGCAAAAGCCTGACTGACTTGTAACCAGCGGGTGAGAGCCAAAGCACAGCACTCACACCGCGACTGTTAATGGTGGAGCCGGCTGGCTGCAGAGACTCCCAGGGGAAGCCTACAAGCCTGTCAGTGCTTGTCAGTGTCACTGTGACAACTGAGCACTCAGGCAGGAGCTGTGGAAAAGAAGAGTAGCAGATAACAAGGCCACCTTGAGAAGTCCTATGCTTTGAGCACCTGGGAATACTGCAGAGGGAAGTTGGAGGATGTGGTTCCTATTCCTAGCATTTGCCCACAAGAACGTGATATGTTTCAAAACCACAGATGAAGCATATGCATCAAAAATAGTCTTTGGAAGTATTACAGAAGGGTTTTAGAAAATAAGACTTTTATCATAGCCTAGATTGCCTTATAGAGAGGTAAAACAACAACGATAGCAATGACAAAACAATAGCTAGCATTCATTTAATAATCCCACGTGCCAGGCTGTTTTAAGTGCTTTAGGCATGTGAACTCATTTAATCCTCACAGCAACCCTATGCAGCAGGTATTATTCTTACCCCTTCTGTATTTCAAGAGAAGAAGAATGAGGCACATGGTTAAAATAAAAGTGTTACTAACTTCAAAAGGATTTGTCCAGGAATTAAGCCAGAGAGTCTATGATTACCTACACTGAGATGCAGGGTAGTTTTAGAAAAAGATCATAAGCATTGAGATGAGCTACCTGAATTGGAACCCTAGTCCACCACGGTTGGACTTGGATATCCAAGTTGGATAACCTTGGAAAAAAATGTCTAATCTCTTTAAGATTCAGTTTCCTTATTTGTAAAATGGAGATAATAATACCTTCCTAATGTGATTGTTGGGAAAGGCAATGGAATAAGATAGGTGAAGTACTTAGAACAATTTCTGCAAAACAGTAGGGTCTTGACAAATGGTCATGAAAGCATTTTTCCAGAGATGTCTAGGCACAGTGTCTTGCTATTCAAGGTCAAACTCCTCTTAGTGTCAGCTCATTTGTAGGATGGGAACAGTACAGCTTGCATAATAGACTATGTACAAGAACCATACTTGATCATTTGTTTTAAGCACTTTGTAAAATACTGATCCCTAATGAAGTATTATATAACTTTCATGATGCTATTTCATTATCATTAAAATGGGAAGAAAAAGTGTTTTGCTGTGAGGTTGGGGTCATAAAATTTGGATAAGTAACATGTAATGCATCTATCACAACGCCAGGCACATAGTTGCTGCTGAATTAATGTCAGTTCTCATTTTGAATTAATTGTGATTAATGAAGAATCAGTTCCTTGCATGTATACCCTAATTTCTATCAGAGATTTCTTTTTTAATTGTTTGATTTTTTTTGACTCAAAGAAGCATATAAGTGCACCAGCCATCAGAGAAACTACTGCTTTGTTACCAGTCTTGTAACTAGAAGTCAGTAAGGCAATATTTGGCCAAGCTTTAGCTAGCTAGTCAATTTTCTCAGGGGAAAAAAAGAGGCAGTCCCTTGAGGATGTTATTACACAAAATTGTTGAACCTGTTCATCCTCTAAATTCTTCTAGGAAAGAGCATGACAAGTCATTGGTGGAGAAAAAGATGAGTAGAGAGCATGTGATTTTTTTTTGTAAATAATTCATGGACCATCCCTTTGCACTGTAGCTAATTTGAGGTGGTTGGGAGGAAATTGCTTTCGATTGTTTTAAAAAAATACAAAAACACCCTCTTTCAGCTGACTGAGGCTGCCACAATCTAGGTCATCTTGATATTCAACTGAAGAAAGATATCTACTGTTTGTCTGCTTGCTACTTGCTGGGTTGATAATCCCTAGATGCAGGTTTTAGAAAAATCAATGATCACACGTAATAGTCTTTGGTATCCCGAACTGCTCTTCAAAACTAGCTAATGGGCTGAATGCCTGTGATGTGGATAAAGTTAGAAACAGCTCATTACTGGAAGGGATCATATTGAGAAGTCTTGGTCACTGGCTTTTTATGACAGCAACTTAGGGGAATCTCTTTCTCAGCTTGCTGAAATGCTGCATAATATATGATTCCATAAGTCCTAATTAAACTGAGGAAGAACAAAATACCTGTGAAAGAAATGATGTCTTCTCATAAAACCAAGACCTCAGTTCTTCTACATGAAGTGGCATCTCTGATTTTCAAAATACCATATTTGATTAGGGATGTGGGTGGGATATAGAACAAGATAAATTAAGGAGGTGTTCTCTGTTTCTTGGCTGGTGGAGGTAGAATGTTAAGCACCATGAAACTCCAATAGCATCTTTCTGTTCCACTTCCCCTATCCACATATCCGTTTTGAAGAAGAAGCAACTGAGGCCAGATGTATGAGTTACTGGCACAGATTCACACAGTTGCTAAATACCAAAGGGTTTAAGTGACTTCCCTGAAGTTCCACAAGTTGTTATAAAAGGGTTTCCGGTATGCTCCAGGCAATTGGTTTTCTTACAGGGCTTCATTCACTAGCCTCCTTCAGAGACAGTTCTCCCTGCACTGTATTTACTAAACTATCTCCAACAAGTCAAGATTCCTTCCAAGACTTTATGAGTCATGTCAGACTTGGCATTTCACTATTCATGGAAACTCAGGCGACAAATTTTCAGCCAGTGGGAGTACAACATACATATTATCTACAGTTCTAGCTACTATTCAAAAAAGTAAATTGGAGTATGCACAGGAGACTGCCAAGAATGCTGAGGGTGACTCAGAGGTTCACAATGTATGAAGATCAAGTTGAAAATATTAGGAAAACCCTCATTCTGGAGAAGACTTCTTAGAAACTCTGAACAAAGTAAATGATAGTGGTCTTCTCAAAGAAGGATTAACCTCATCCTTTATATCTGTAATTTTTATGGATCAGTGGAGCAAGGATATTTCAGAAGATAGGCTTGAGCTCATTATATGGAAAAATGTTCTAATAATCAGGGCCATCTATAGAAGCATCAAGAGGTACAGACATGAAACCACTGAACCCAGAGAAAGGAATCAACCACTAATGAATATGTAGCCATGGGCTGGTCATTTATCCTCTCTTGGCCTTGGTCTTCTTTGTTTTGCAAAAGTGTGGTGTGAAAAAGCTTTTTTTAGGGTTTATTTCCTGATATCAAATTTTAATTTTAATTATGATTGTAATAATTAAAGTATTTGCTCTGGGTAGACTACTACATGTCAGAGGTATTATAGGGGATTAAACCATCAAATGCAAGATGGAATTAAAATTACTTTGATTTTACCCAAACTAGATCCTTAACCCTTACTTTAATGAGATATTAACTAATGCATAATAGACCATTTCACATTCATCATCTAAGTCTTAACAAAAATATAGTTAAAATGTTTATTGAGAGAAAGAGTGAGAGAGAGAAAAGAGGAGAGAGGAGAAGAAGGAAGAGAGAAAGGGAAATTTTGCTCTCTGTATAGATTTTTAGATGCAATTGATTTAATGTGTTATAATACTCTGTCACTCTTGACTCGAAGTCAATTAAGATAACACATGACACATGGCATGTGACTTGGTAAGTACAGACAGAAAGAACAATTACAATTATATCAGACCATTCTAGTGATGACATGATGAAAATCCTGCTGAGCATAGATACCACAGTTTGCATCAGTAAAATCTCAGCATGGGACACTGGATTCTAGCACCAGAAATTCTGCAATTACTGCATCTGGAACTTTCATACAGTGGCCAGTAATACTGTGCTTTGTCACTTGGGCTGATTCTATGTATTCCCTGCTTCCTTGCATCACCGATTATTCTTCAATGTCTAGGGCAAATGTGTCTGAGTGTGGGAATTAGACACACTCTTGTTTCTATTTGCCAGGAAGGTGATAAAATAAGTGTCTGACATTTTCAGTTTCCAAAATGAAGGAAAAAATTCTACTTCAAAAAAGTGAGACTTCACTAAAAAGAGGAAGGGGATTCAGATGTTAAACAGTCAAAAACAATTAACGTGATGAATATGCACTGCATCCATGGAAGCTAAAGGAAGTGAATGTTTTAAGAAAAATGAAATGGTCAGTGGTGTCAAACTCTGCAGAGAAGCCAAATCAATTGAGAACTGACATGACATTTTTGAATTGTGCAAACATAAGCTTATTGAAACATTTTATGAGGGCTGTATCAGCAGAGTGTTTGGATCAGACGCTAGATGTTGTGGACTAAGAAGTGAATGCAGGCTGGGCGCGGTGGCTCACGCCAGTAATCCTAGCACTCTGGGAGGCCAAGGTGGGAGGATTGCTCAAGGTCAGGAGTTCGAAAGCAGCCTGAGCAAGAGCGAGACCCCTTCTCTACCAAAAATAGAAAGAAATTAATTGGCCAACTAAAAATATATAGAAAAAATTAGTCGGGCATGGTGGTGCATGCCTGTAGTCCCAGCTATTTGGGAGGCTGAGGCAGAAGGATTGCTTGAGCCCAGGAGTTTGAGGTTTCTGTGAGCTAGGCTGACACCACAGCACTCTAGCCCAGGCAACAGAGTGAGACTCTGTCTCAAAAAAAAAAAAAAAAAAGAAGTGAATGCAAACAGAAGTATCATAAATAGTAAATAAACATTCACCCTGACTATTGATTAAGTTCTAGAGCAGACAGATACAATATTTCATTTTCATCAACTCACAGGCAATTGGCCCTGTTTGCCAGAGATGAATGCTATGCTCAGCCTGCCTTGTGGAAAGAACCATTGATGGGAATGGACCTCACATGATTTACATGTTAGTTCTGCTTGCCACCTTCCTGTACACTAATCAACTACACTTTGTGAGTCTTTATTTGATTCTAGTCATATTTTAAACTTTACAGCTTCAAACGTCATGGTAACGACTCATTCTCTCTGTAATAAGACAAAACAAGAAAAGAGCATCATTTGTCATATGAAGACATTGAAAAACTGCAAAGGCCATAGAACTTGCTACTATTGTCTGAACCAATTTCACACTTTTTAAAAAAATATTCTATTTTTAATCAACAAATAAAAATTATATATTTTTATGTTGCTCAACATGTTTTGGCATATGTATACATTGTGGAATGCCTACATCATGCTAATTAGCACATGTGTTACTTCATATACTTTTTTGTGATGGGAACACTTAAAATCTGTCTTAGCAATTTTCAGGTATACAATATATTGTTATGAACTACAGTCGTCATGATGTACAATAGATCTCTTGAGCTTTTTCCTCCTGTCAAACTGAAATTTGGTTTCCTTTGACCAACGTCTCCCCGGTTCCTCCACACTGCAGCCTCTGGTAACCACCATCCTACTCTCTGCTTCTGTAAGTTTGACTTTTTTAAACTCCACATTTAAGTGAGATCTTGTTATTTGTCTTTCTGGGCCTGGCTTATTTCACTTAAGATATTAAGTGTCTTCCGGGTTCACCCGTGTCGTCAGAAATGACGTGTCCTCTTCTTCCACTGACTTTATCATTAACGCCCTCTCTGTACATCTTAGCATCTTGAGATTGTTCCAGACTGTTTCCTTTTCTCTATTCTGTTTTTGTTAATTTTTCAAATAGATCATTTTCTTATTATTCTCTTTCCACTTCAGTTTTAGACATTGACATTCAGTCTCATCAGGGGTTCAGATGCAATTCCCTTTGGCCAGAGGTGGGATTTGCTCATTCCCTTCCCTGCGCCAGTAACCAATTGTCGCTGAGCTGATGAAATTCTGGGTTTCTTCCAAGAGAAAGCCAAGCAAACTATTTAAAAGATATGCAATTATTCAATAACTATGTTGTTAGTTTGTTCATTCACTCATTTATTTATTCATTCAGCAAATATTTTTAGAAAAACAATAATTTTCAAATGCTGTTTTTGTTCATGTTGATTATTCCACTTTCGTACTTTTCATGATGTGTCACACAAAACAGGTGCTCAATAAACATTTGCTAAATAAATAATTATAAATTCAGGGGACATATGCAATACAAAGATTGTTTATAAACAAACAACCTGGAAAAATAATCTAATACTGTAGATTTGGTAGCCTAAGTAATTAGATAAAATTAATTCGGTTCATTAAACATTACTACCAAAAATGTTATTTAACAGACAGATTAATACATTAATGAGACAGAGGCATTCTTGCACGCTTCACATTGATGCTATCAGTGGAGAGGAAATACAGTTTTGAGACAGCCACTGAAATTCTCACAAAATTGTAGATGTCAGAAATTGAAATGTCTGATGTCAAGCAAAAAAAGGATGTGTCGGTTAGAGCCTTCTGATGAGGGCTGGGTATGTGCTACTGGCAATAATAATTATCTCAGCAAGGTCTCAAAGGTCAGAGTTCCAGAAGGAGAAATGGCATTTGGGAAATAAAATGTATTTAAAGACAAAGAATTAATATTGGCAAGTTATCAGAATGCCAGAAATTTATTCCAGGAGGAAAAGAGCCAAAGAAGCAGAGTTATAAAACAAAAGCAGTGAAACAGGAAATAGAGAAGAGTGGAGTCTAGTCATGCATATTAACATTTTTTTTTTTTTGGTCGCCGGAACATATAGTGAGTTCTTAGTTAACTGCTGCATTTCAATTTGCATCTGAAACCCTGATAGAGAATTCTGCAGCAGAGCAAGAAATCAGAATTAGAAAGTTTAGATAGTTTAGATGAATTTAATACTAAAATATCTACATTATGGTGATAACTGTCAATGTTACAGACAATATATGAAAAGCTAATGTATGAGTAGAAATATTACAAATTTGGGGCTTTTATATTGTTTTCAACTTATCTCTTCTGTTGTGATTAGAAGATTTAAAGCAAGGATTATCTATGTTGAAACATCCACAGAAAAAAATGTGAATATTTTGTAATTTAAAAGCAAAAATAATAATTTTAAATCAATGATCATTTTTAGCACATTTCTAAAGCATTAGAGAGTAATAATTTAGACCCTGAGTTTTGGAGAGTAACAGATTTGTGCTTGAGACCTGGCTCCATCCCTTACCAGTAATTTACTCTTCATCGCTTTAAGACTTAGTTTCCTCTTATGAAAGTAGAGATAATCGTGGGAACTGCTTCACAGGATTGTTGAATGATTAAATGAGACTGTTTTTAAGGTACTTACCTCATGCCTTGACATGTTGTTATTGGCTATAATGACCAATGATAGTCACATTGTAATGTTTATGTTGACCATCACTACTGTTAGTCTTTAGACGCAATTGAAAGTAAAAGATTGGCTATCATGTTGCCTTGCTCTTTTGAAAGTTGCTTAACCATTCTGTGCCTCAGTTTCTTTACCTGTAAAATGAAGACAGCAAAAAATAGGGTTGATATAAAGTTTAAACACATTGTAATAAGATGCTAGGCTAATTTTGTGTCCATATGGAACGAAATGATACTTGACCCATACATCAAAACATATATACATAGTAAGCACTCTGTAAATGTTTGCTTCTTATACTATGAAACAGAACAATTTCATTTACTCCCGTCTCCCCTTACTTACCCACTCTATTTATTTATTTGTGTCTTTTAAATCCTTTTGCTTCTATCCCATTCTATCTACAACCTTCTTTCCCTTGGAGAAGTACAGTAGCCACCTGAGTCTTTCTGCATTTAATTTATTTTCAAATGTGAAATAAAAAACCATTAGTAATCAAGATGGTGTGGTACTTGTGCAAATTTAGACTTATTGATCAATAAGATAGGATAAATAACCCAGAAAGTTATACATATACACATACACTTATTATTAAGTAGACAGATAGCTATTCATTTGATTTTAATAAAGGTGCAGAGGCCATTTAATGAAAGAAGGGTAATCTTTCCAACCAGTGGTGTTGGGACAATGAGATCTCAAGATGCATACCTTAACTCACACTATATACGAAATAAATAAAAATGAGTCATAGACCTAGATACAAAAATTAAAACTAGAATAATGCATAACAATATTTGTACATTTGAATGAGGAAAATATTTTTAGGACCTCAAAAATATCCATTAAAAATACTAACATGAACATCATCAAAATTAATATCTTCTGCTGAGAAAAGCACTTAAGCAAATGAAAAGAAAAGCCACAGACTGGGAGAAAATGTCTGCAAAGTACATAAATGTTAACAGTCTTATGTGTTGAATATATAAAGAAAGAACTCTATGTAAACTCAAATACAAACTCAAAACTCAATAGTAAGAATACAGTCTAACAAAACTGGCTAAATTTCAGTAACTACTTCATCAAAAAAGGATGTTTAGAAGGCAAATATGAACACAAAAATATGTTTAACATCACTAATCACTAAGGAAATACAAATTGAAAACTACACTTAGATACAGCCACACGCATACTACAATGGATAAGTACTTGTAAAATGACATACTAGAGGGCACAGCTGTAACTCTTGCACATTGCTGATGGAAATACAAAAAGGTATAGCTACTATGAAAAACAATTTGGGGATTTTTCATAAAGTTACCTCTACTGGTACCAAACAATCCAGAACTCTAACACTTACCCTCCTAAACACTTACCCTCAGACAAATGAAAATGCACAGTCACACAAACACCTGTATGTGAATGTTATAGGGGCTTTATATATAATTTAAAAACCCTGGAACTATTTCAGATAGCCTTCAACTGGTAAATGAATAAACACATTGTGGTATATTGTGATGGGAACAATTCAGCAAAGGTTGCTGCCTAGGCGTTAGAAGTAGAATCCCACACCCAAAAGGTTCAAGCCAATGGCCATATTTTCCACCTAGCAGATGGGGGTCCCTGCTTTCCCACCACTTCCTTTAAAGTAACCATTCAGATATTTGCCATGAACTGAAAGGTTCTATTTCCTTATAAATATATACTGCTAGTTGCCACTGTCCCTCCCTCCCTCCCTCCCTCCCTCCCTCCCTCTCTCTTTCTCTCTCTCTCTCTCTCTCTCTCTCTCTCTCTCTCTCTCTCTCTCTCTCTCTATCTCTATCTCTATCTCTATCTCTATCTCTATCTCTATCTCTGCTTCTTGTGACCTGGGGATGAAAGACTGTCCTCCCAATGCATTGTACCACCCCTGTTTAGGATCTGTGAGTAACAAATCTTTAAACTTATTTTCTATTTTGATAGTGTATCAGATTTGTGCCTTCCATCTGAAGAACCGGGGGCTATCTGAGGCTGGGTTTTCTCTGGGATGCCAGGGAGAACACAAAGGCAGGCTCCCAGGGACAGAGTGAAGGTCAGACAGGCATAAGCTGGACATGAGTTATTCAAGAGCCACCAGGCTCTTGTGGCTTGCCAAAATAAACAAGTTTCCTGTTTGAGGGACTCCTTGTCATGGGTCGGACAACTAGGCATTAGGCTATGCACCAAGTTAAAGAATCCCATGAAAGGTACACTATATATTTTGTCTTACTCCAAAAGAACTACTTGATATAAGGTACATTGTAAATACAAATGTCCACTTCCCCTTCATTTTCCATAAGGATAGGGTTGCTAGCCACTTGGGTACTGGAATCTCAATTTAGCTGGTGTGTCTTGTGACATATATACACACAATGAAATACCATGTGGTAATAAAAGATGATCTGATACATTCAATGACATAGATGAATCTCAAAGAAGCCAGAATCAAAAGGCTATATATCATGTCATTTGATTCATATGACATTCTGGAAAAGGTAAATTATAGATACAGAAAACAGATCATTCGTTTCTAGGTTTTGCAGGTGAAATAAAAGGTATGAGGGAATTATTTTGGGGTAAAGAAACTATTGCATGTTTTGCTAGTGATGGTTATTCCATAAATGTATGGTTTTGTAAAAACTTATAAAATTGTAAAACAAAAAGTGTAATATACTATATTTAAATTATTTCTCATCATATATATATAGCATTTAAAATAACATCCAAATACTTGAAATACTTATAAATTTAAGAAAACATGAGCAAGACAAGTACACTTAAAGTTAGAACACATTATTGAGAGTGATTAAAGGAGATCTACAGGAGACAGATACACCCAAACAGAGCTCATGGATTTTAAGACAAAATGTTATTAAGATGTCAATTCTCCCCATATTGGTGTATAGATTTAATCCAATCACAATCAATATTATTGCAAGTTTTGTTTTTTCCAAAAGAAAAATGGGCAAATAGATTCTGAAGTTTGTATGGAAATACAAAAAGACCTGGAAAGGATAAATATTCTGGAAATAAAAAAATATTTGGGAAATTTATACTACTTGAAGTTATAGTAATTAAGACAGTGTGGCTTTGGAATAAGGATAGCTGTGTATAGTTACATGATATGAAATAGAGTTCAGAACTAGACCCACATCCATTTAGTCAAATGATTTTTGACAAATATGCCAATGTAAACTCAATGGCAAAGTATTGTCTTATCAACAAATAGTGTTTAAAAAAAACCTGGTTATTTATACAACAAAAAAGTATTCTGAATCTTGACTTGACACTGTTAACAAAAATTAAACTGAGACGAATCACAAATCTAAATGGAAAAGCTATAATTACAAAATCACTTTAAGAAAATGTAGAAAAAGATGTGTGAGTGTCCTTGAGGTAAGCGACAATCTTAAACAGAATAAAAGGATCCTAAACCAAAAAAATAAAAAATAAAAATATTGGTAAATTGGACTTTACCATAATCAAAAACTGCTGTTCTTCAAAATACAATTTTATGAAACTAAAAGGCGTGTTATAAACTGGGGAGAAAATTTTTGCAATCCATATTTCTAATAATTGGTTTTATCCAAAATTTCTAAAAAACTCCTACAACCCAATAGTAAGATGACAAAAACAGAATTAAAAATAAGATGAACAGCATAAAAGAAGAAATACAAAGGCCAGCTAACAGATGTAAAAATGCCAACCATCACTAGTCATCAGAGAAGCGCATGTTAAAATCACAATTAAATACACCATACCCTCACTGAAATGGCTAAAATTTTAAAAGACTTACAATACCAATTATTAAGAAGTATCTTAAATAACTGAAATGCTTATACATAGCCACTGGTAATGGAAATGATTCAAGATTATGGAAACTGGATGTATCTTAAAAGTCAAACATATACTAATCCACAATATAGTAGTTCCACTCCCCAACATTTATTTAAAAGAACTAAAAACATAGATCTACAAAATAAATTTTATCCATGTTTTTACATGAGCTTTATCCATAATAGACTTAAACTGGAAACAAACCTAATGTCCACCAACAGGTAAATGGGTAAACAAATCATGGTATATTGATACCATGCAATAATATTTAGAAATTAAAAAAAAAAAAACAATAGGTACATGTAACGACATCAATATTACTCAGAAAATTTATTCTGAGCAGAAGGACAATACAAAAGATTACATATAGCATAATTCCACACAAGAAGTTCTAGAATAGGCAAAACTACTCTAGGGTGGCAGAAAGATGGCATTTGGTCACCTTAGGCCAGAACGCAGAGGATAGACTACAAAGATCATAAGAAAAATTTTGGAGTGATAGAAACGCTCTGTTTATTGTTTGTGGTAGTGGCCACATTTGTTGCAGCACTTAAACTGGTTGAATTTTAGTTTCTGTAAATTATATTTCAAAATTGTTAAAATTTTCAGTTATTTCATCAGGATGATGAAATTGGCCTCCTCCAATCCATTCTGGGCACCTTAACTGGAGTGATATTCTTGAAATGTAAATTGAAACCTGTCCCCTCCATACTGAGAGCACTTCAAAGGAGTCCCATTGCATTTAGAATTAACCATTAAATTCCTTATCTGGGCCACAGGCTCTGTATGTTCAGACCCAGACCTAACTCTGTAATTTCATATTGGTAGCTCTTTACCTGAGTCACTTGGTACTTTGTTTGTTTGTTTGTTTGTTTGTTTTTCCTTAGATATGCCTTGCTCGTTCTCATCATGGGGGCCTCTGTTCATTTGCTTGGAATTCTCTTGCTCACCTCCACCCTCCTTTGGCTGGTTACCTCACTGTTCTTACAAATGTCAGCTTAATTACACTTTAGAAACTCTTCCATGACCCCTTGGGTTAAGTTGATTCCCTATTTTTTTACACTTTCATAGGACCATGCAATAAAAGTATATATCCTAATAAATTGATGGGTTGGCATTAAAAAAGAAACATCAGATTCAACTAGGTTTTGAACCACTGACCTGGACAGTCCTCCCAAAGTCCTTTTACTTCTAAAATGCTCTGATTTCATAAACTGAATTACTTGTACTTGATTTCTGTGAGAGGCTTGCAAGGCAAGAAACCAAATTCCAAAAGAATCACTGTGATTCCTTAAATTACCTACTCCAATGCAAATACCATATGTAATATTTATTTGCTTCCACTTATCATTGTTCTTACATTTTCGAAGGATAATGTCATCCATGACCTGTGCAGTCTTCATGCTACAGACCTTGTATCAAAGGAAAGTGACACAATTGAATTTGGGTTTAAAAATACCCATTGCCTCAGGGTATTCTCTTGAACTAATTAGGTAGTCTTGGGTTTGCTATTAGTATTTTATATACCCCACAAATATTTGCTGTCCTGAAATATTGAGGAAGTTAATGCACTAATTACATCTCTTGTTTTCCCTGTTTATAAAATGGTGAAAATATTACCTGTATTATGAGCAGCGTATTACCTATATTATTACTAAAATAGTGCCTATGATTATTGGAATGAATGTGAAGTACCTGACCTGTAGTATGCATTCAATAAACAGTAATCATGAAAGAATCCAGCAATTGAGAAAAAAAGAACATTATTATGAAAGCCTAAATTGCCAGCTGGAAGAATCGATACAAGCCACTTTCTTAGGTCTTGAAGCATAATTGAGTTAAAACACTACTATCCCCATCTGTAATTCCATTAATAGGTGCCAGGAACTCTAATCAATGTGCTTCAGGCTGGCCTGCCTGCCCAGGCACACACCTATTTATAATGGAGACACCTACATTTGTAAGAGTCAGAGGTTGTCACAGCCAGGGGATTGAAGAATAAGCCTCGACAGAACTAAATGGTTACTACTTTGGAACTAGAATCCAGCCAGGTTAATACTGCATTAATTCTCTTTCAAAGCAATTAAAGGAATTCTGTTTGTATGTCTATTTCCTATTTCCCAAATAGACATACCACCACTTTAAGTTTATTATATAATCCTATCTTGAATCACTTCCACTCCAAGAGGGAAAGTCCAGAATTATTTATTTTTTCCTTCTGGACCACTCAAATTTTGAAAGTCCATTTCAATAGGCCAAATTTTAGAAAAATCATTAAATTTAAAAATGATTTTTATGTATTAACATTAACAGATGTTCTTTTAGTTACAAAACTTATACTGGTTCAATTTTGAATGATGTGTTTTATAATATATTCAGCTCTCAATCTGCAAACTACAACTAATAAATTGAGAAGATCAAGTTTTCTCCTCCAAACAAAATAGAACAAAAAATTATCCACTTACTCCACTTTACCCTGGAAAAGGTGTTAAGGGTTGAAGTAAGAATGACAACTTGAGATTGGTTTTTGGGGGGAAGGTGGGAAGATGGGAGAGGAGAGGAAGGGGAAGGGAGGGAGAGAGAGATAGAGACAGAAAAAGAGGCAGCAGCAGAGAGTATACTTTTATTTCATGGATGGGGATGATAAACTCCATCTTTCAACGGCACAGGGCATCTTTTAAATAGCACTCACGTGATGTAGTGATAAATAAGTCACCAGCCCCTACATTCAAATCTACCTGAACTTCCTCTGGAGCTTGTGTTGATATATAAAATATTCCATAAGCCTTGTATAGTAGCTCTGGATGAATCCAAAGGCAAAGAAGGCAAACATGTGGACCGATTCCAGTCTTTTCAAAATTTGGTATGATTGACTCACAAACCCATGTGCTTAGCCTCTGTACTATTCTGTCCTTATTTTTTCACAGTTCAAATAAGTAGAGGACCTAAGAATATACTGAAACAAAGGACATGGAGTTGAAACCCTGAGAAATACACAGAAAAATGAGGACCTCACTCTAATTCTAAATAAAAAGGGGGAGGTAGGAAGGCAGCAGCTCTCACCTCATTCTCACACACTCCTCTGACCAAGCACAGCTAAGACTGTTTGCGTGCTCAGTGTGTGCCAGTCACTGTTCTCAGTATTTGGCTTTCATGAACTCTTTTACACTTCTCAACAACTATATGAGGCAAGTGCTATGGCTGTCCCACTATTATTATTAAGGACACCGAGGCACAGAGAAACTGAGTGACTTGCCTAATTTCTCTAGCTGGTAAGAAATAATTCTGAATTCTGACCTGTGTGGCCTAGCTTAAGGGCCTCTACACTTAAATGCTATGTTACAATGCTTCCAGAAGCAGGAGAAGAGGAAAATAAAGACCCAGATGGTTTTTATAATAATTTCCCTAACCATTCAGCATCCTTACTGCCCACCAACCAGTCATATAAACCCCCCGTGCCAGCCTATAACAGAGAAGAAAGAAGGGTGTATTTCTAGCCAAGGGGCAATGCCATCAGACTTGCATTTGAGTCTTAGCCAATTTCTAGCTGGGCAACCACAGGCACTGAGCCCTTTGGGCTTCAGTTTCCACTGAAGTAAGATGAGATGGTTTCTCAGCCATGGTTGCTTGGCCATCTTCTTAGTCAACAAATAATTATCATTCTGGATTATATTGGACTACATGAATTTGGTAGAATGGACTCATGTTTTTCCTCATAAATGGAGCCTCAGCTGTACACATGAGGATGTCTTTACTATCACAACACATCCAGAGAGAACATCGAGGTGACTCTTTTAACCCTGAACTCTAGTGTCATTCATTTGAATAAAAGGTATAAACTTATCCTGGAAGCTAGAACCTGGTGACAGAGGGGCAGAGAGCTTGGGTCACAGTGAAGGTACATTCCTCACTTCAAAGTAGCAACCGAAGTACTTTGCTCTATGACAGGAAGGTGCATTCTAAGAGGCCCTGAAAAATTGGCAAATTCATTAGCATAGGGAATTGGCTACCCTGATTGCAAATCGATGACTCATTTTAGCACTCTCCTGACAGTTACTGAGTTGTTTCCTTAAGACAACTCTTTAATGAGAAAAAAATACTGCAAGTACTGCAGATATGAGGTGCATAGCTGCACATGAAGATAGCAAGCAGAATGTGGCCCAGGTTAGCCTTCTCCATTGATAAGCTGAAGCAAATAAGCCGTCCTTGCAAAAATAATTACCTCTCTCTCCTTCCACAACACAGTACTTTCTTATCGGTTAGGTCTATTCAAAGTTAAATACTATTTTTCCAACCTACATTCTGCACCTCAAAGCTGACACAGCACGTATGTCTATTAAAATATCAGACACGTACATTAGCCAAAAAGAAAGAAAAAAGAAAGCAATGCGTGTGATAATATAATCATTCCCTTAAAAACGAAGAGCTGATACTTCTCTAGGCATCGTATTACACACTGAAAGCACAGAAGTGAATGAAGAAGACAGATTTCTTTCCCATGAAGAAGCTCATAGTCTAGTAGAGGAAATAAAAAAACACACCCATGATTGCAGTAGCCTGTGCAAAGTGTCCTGGTCAATGCAAATGCACTGCACACTCAGGGCACAGGAGGGACATCCTAATCCCTCAGGGCAACCAGAGAAAGGGCCTTGGTGGCAGTGCTACAAGCTGAATTTTGAAGGGTAAAGAGATTTAGATGAAGCGGCCAAAGGCCATCTCAGGCAGAGAAAGAGGCTTATAAGAAGGTCTACAGAGAAGAAAGAGTTCTGCGTGAAATGGGATGTCAGACTGGATAACATTTCAGAGTTTCTCAAATTTAAGATTTTATTATTCAGTATTTGTTGAAATGGGCTTTATCAACGTTAAACAAATATATTGAAAGTAGTTAAAAAAAATATAGAAACAAAAACAAAAGGACTTACTCTCAAATCAAGCACACAAGTACCACTGCTGACTCCTTTTCCTTTGGTGCATATAGTATTTGTTATCCCTTCCCATCTCAGGACATGTATATGGGTGTCCCCAGATGTAAGTCAAAGGGTACAAAGGTACAGTTGTATAGGATGAATAAGTTTAGAGATCTAACGTGCAGCAGGACCATAGTTAATAATATTGTACTCTGTACTGGAAATTTTCTAAGAGAATAGATTTTAGATGCTTTTATCAAAAGAAAGTCACTATATGTAGTGCTTCATATATTGATTTACTTGATTGTAGTAATTATTTCATTATATATATGTATCAAAACATGTTGAATATCTTAAATATTTACAATTTTGAACAGGAAAGAAATGTGTGTGAAAGTCTTTCATGACAAAACAATGAAAAGAGGGAAACAAAGAATATATTTTGAAAATATTTATGCAATAATTGTATATTACACACAGGGATAGAAACATACACACCATATGAAATGATGTACAGTGGTTAAATTAGTCACAACACATTCATACTATTTAATAATGTGCAGCTTTTAAAAAGGATTGTCATTTGTGCATATTCTTAGTGAAGACGATGCATGATATACGATCGAATGAATAAGCAATTTGTGAAAATGTGTGTATAGTAGGATAATTTTTTTGTTAAACACAAGACAATTGTATAACTCTGTGTGTGGATGTGTATGAGTTGGTTTAGAATATGTGTGTAAAACCATGACAACCAGTTGTTAGTGATCATTGTTACTGCTGGAAAGATAGGAGGAGAGAGGTTTTAGGGACCTTAACTTTAAAAATAAATTATACATTTCATTTCTTTTTTTTACAAAATCCTTTCTAAAAATGTTTAAATATAAAAAAGTTTTCTTACGTGTACTTTATATACCATAATATATACTTACGTTTATGTTTTAAATATACGTATGTTATATATATTCTACATATATCAACCTATCTATCTATCTCATTTTTTAAGTTTTTAATTTCTACTATATTTTATTTCCTAGGCCTGATTTGACCTTATTTTTTCCGTAGGCCATGTGATGATTTTCATGACCATCATGTCTCATTGACTCTCTGGCTGGTTTTTATGTGACATGCTGAGCACAAGGGTCAATGCATTTATAACAACTGACCACGGTCAGGCATGGCCCCGAATCCACCAGTGTCAGCCCACTTTAGCAGACTTGCCCAGCTAATTCAATGTAGCACTTAATTCACCAAAATAGCTCATTCAGTTTACTTCTGTTTCAAAAGAATTTGAAATATTTAATATAGTACAGAAAAGAAGGGTGGTCTCTCACTCAGAATTGGGTCCTTAATGCCAATAGCCAGGCCATGTGCGAGGTGCTTTCCCTCTGAACACTCCAGTTATGCAATGCAGGAAATAAGCAAAGGAGATAGTGTATGTTGAGTTGCTTCACGAAAATGAAAAGATACATGAAAGGAAATTTTATTATTTCCGGGGCCTTATTTTATCATTTTTACTGCTATTCAGGCAATATTGGAGGACAAGTTTATGACTAATACCCCTGAGAGTTGCCTTCATTCATTTATTCAAAAAATGTTTATTAAGCATCAACTGTGTTCAAGGCACTGATTTTAATGCTGGGGAAATAGTGTAAAACCATTAAAGGAATCCCTACCCTAATGAAGTTTACCTCATACTGTAAGGACACACACCAAAAACGAAATAAATAACTAAAATATATAGTAATATATTTCATTAATCCTAAAATTTTCGTTGTACAGTCAATCACATGTCATGGTTTAAGAGTGCTTTCAGGTGTTTTTTTTTTTTTTATTTTTTTTTTATTTTCCTAGTGGTACATACACAAATGTTGCATCCCATAATCATTGGTGTCCAAGACTTCATAATGTACTCAGTACTATGGGGGTGAAAAAGCAGAAAAGAGATCAAGGAGCTGTTAGACTTCAGCAGGGAATGAAATCCTTAACAGGGTCTCCTACTTCTGTGAGGTTGAACTTCAAACAGAAGTCTGCGTGAGCCTGAGCTTCAAGTCTCTTGCAATACTGGTCTCTGCTGTTCTCGGGAAACCTTAAATAAGAGGGTTTCTGCCATGGTTTCCCTGGATCCCTCAGAGTCTCCTGAGTGGTAATTATTCATAAAACATTTAACTATTATTATTATTTTACTTTTTCTAAACACTTACATTTTTATTATTACACTTTTTTGGAAAAAGGTCTAGTCATCAAAAAAGCCAAGACACCAGATATAAGCATTACATAATAATAATTGCTACCATTTATTAAGGGTGAACTCTCTGTGGGACAGTTTGCTTTAAATGCATCATCTATAATTCTCACAACCCTTCAAGGCTGATGTTATCATATCCATTTTACAGATGAGAAAATGCAAAATCTGTAGAAGATACACAAGGACAAGTATGGCATAACATATGTGGGCCTCTGGAGCTGTTTCCTCATTATTATAGTGTGATCATTATGAACTTTGACAGTGGCCCTGACATTGGGTAGTTTCCTGTGCCAACAAGGGAAAAATAGAGTCTTACCTAAGGCCTCTTACTATGCTATTCATTGCACTATAATATTTCATAGCAATTGCAGCCAGCTATGCTTACCGAAGCAAGGAATAGTCTCTTGCATTCTAGAAACACTGAAACAGGTATTTTTTTTAAAAAAGGGAAAGGTGGAGTTGATCAATTCTTCAGTACATTTATTAATTCAAAATCCTAATGCAAGAATAAAAAAATAGTCAAAATTTTATAATACAGCAAAGGAAAAGGGCTTTGGAATAGATGTATCTAGATTCAAAAGTCCACCTCACATCTGCCCTTTACTTTTCACAAAGAGCTCAACTCTCTGAAGCCCATAGTCTCATCTGTTAATATGAGAGAAGTTGCCTGTCTTCTGCGAGGACCAAGTGAAAATGTATTTAAGGAAATCTTACCGGGTCTATAAGAGGCAGCTAATATTACTAAGGAATCTCTAGGGAGGAAGTGTGGCGTAGTGTAAAAGCTGTGGTAGGCAGAATGATGGCCTCCCAAAGATGTCTACATCCTCATTTTTGGAACCCTGAAAACATGCTACATTATATGACAAAAGAGAATTAAGGTTGCAGATGGAATTAAGATTCTAATGAGATGAGGTTAAAACAGGAAGATTATCTTGGGTTATCTGTGCGGATCCAATGTAATCACAAAAATCTTTAAAAGAGGAAGAGGTAATAAGAAGAAAAAAGAAATAGATGGAAACACGCAAAGGACTCAGCCTGATGTTACTGGCATTGAAGACGGAGGAAGGGGCCTGTGATCCGAGGAAAACAAGCATCCCCTTGAAGCTGGAAAGAATAAGGAAATGGATTCTTTATTAGCACCTTGAGAAGAAACACAGCCTGACAACACCTTGATCACAGCCCAGTGAGAGGCATTTCAGACTCCTGACCTCCAGAACTGTGAGATAATGGATTTATTTGTAAACTACTGAACTTGTAGTAATTTGTTACAGCAGTGATAGAAAACTAACACAAAAGCTAACAGCCAGAAAACCTGGAGTCTAACTCCTGCTCTGCCACTGACTAGTTCTGTTCTCATAGAGAATTTGTTTTGACCCTTCCATGTGTCATTTCCCTCATCTGTGAAACAGGAGTGATCCTACTAGCTACCTCATAGTGTTGGGGACTAAAAGAGTTAACATATATTAATATTTGATAATCTAGAGTACTGTTTGGCTTATGGTGATTAGTTAATAAATGTTAGCTATCAACACTTCCTTAGAGGCCACCCCTAATAGTCTCAGTGACTTGGCTTTCCATCCTTTAAATGCTGTGAAGTCTTTCATATCTACATTTCTAAGCCATTTGTTGCATAAACTTGGAGAATGGTTAATAGAGTGCAGAACTCAGACCCAGGGAGGAAAATTGAGGTCATGCTGGTAGGGAGAACAGAAGCAAAGGAAAGGAGGGGCCGCAGCTGTGATAATGAAAAGGAAAGAAAGGCAAGTGCGTGAAGAACTGACAACAATGGCAGACCCACTGCCATTTTTAACCTAACATTTTATCACTTTTGCCTTTAAAGAACAACCCCGTTGCTTTCAATCACGGGTGTGGAGAATGCACATGATTATTTGGCATTTCAAAGAAATAAAATTTAAAAGAGCCACTAAAGTTATCCATCCCTCTTTTCTAAACTTGAAACATCAAAAATAGATGTCCCTGGCATGATAACACACTGAAGTCATTTTGAAAGAAAATTAGAATTTCCATTCCTCATTTTTCTTTCTTCCCAGTAAAGTTTCAAGCAGATGGGAATATCAATTTAGTTACTTGACATTTAGAAGCATAAATGACTTAAGAGCTTTATGATCCCCTCTCATTGAAGCATATTTGATAACATCTGCCCAACATCTTACATTCACATCAGAGCCAAGTGTGATTTAACAAGAAGAGAATGGCTAGAAGCCAGCACCCCGGGGTTCCATCCCTGGTCCTGATACTAACACAAGCAGCAGTCACTACCTAATGATAAATAAAGCTTGTTATTGTTTGGGCAGCTGGTTTAGTTTTACCCTAGCTAATACCCAGTTATTAATACTAACTGAGAATTTAGAAATGGGATCGGTTATAATTTTTTCAAGGAGAAAATAATACTGCCTGTGTGTAAGTTTTCATTAAAAGATTTAGGGGAAAGAAAATCTATCTTACTTTAGATTGTATTAGAGAAACTACAAAAATAATGGATACTGTGGCTATATGTTTCATTCTTAAAGAATGAAAAGTTCCCTTTTGTTATTTTTTTCTGAAGACGTGTTGCCATTTTTGCTAGAAATTCTGATTCTTCTTTTATGCAATAAATCACAGTACTTCGTTTATATTGTTACCTCACTAGTTATCAGTCTTAAGCCAGGAACATAAAAATAGATATAGTCTAATCTTTCCATTTTATAGTGTCCTTTTAAAGAAAAGAAAAAGAATGTCATGCCCAAGACATTGATGAAGACTTATTGGGCAACCTCCAACAGAGAAGAGCCATAAAACAATTAAGCAACATTCATCAAAATCACTTGAACAAATAGGGAGCAAGCATCTCCAGACCTGGTATTCACATCTCAGTGAAGTATAAATCTCCCTGGAAACATTGTATTTGGATATTGGCTAATGGATAGCTTTAACTCCTTCAGAATTGTCCTGTCTTACTATTGTGTATGGGTCCATGTGTGCTGTGTCCTGAGAAACTATCAGACAGTTAGGACTGGATAAATACTTGCTTAACAGATTAATTCATTCATTCATTTACAGTGTTTTTCATTCTATTGTCCTAGCTTGCAAGATTAAGGAATTTTCTGGTATCTATGATCTTACTGGAATTTAGTTTATTAAGTTGCTCTGTTACATAAATAATTATAATAAATATGGAATTCTGACACTTGAAGGAACCATACGGGTCAACTGATACAATACCCTGATTTTCCAATTTGTAGGATGATTATAGTATTTCAGGGGCCCTCAAAAATCAAGTTGAACAAAAGACTTTATGAGAGATGGTGATCCATTTTAGGCACTGGACCCGAATTCAATGCCAATAGTGTAGTTTGAGAAATAGTTTTATGTTACATTTCACTTGCTTTAAAATATGTATTTCTATAACATGTTTTTATAACTCTGGAGTTACCTATATCTTTCTAATTGTCTTTAATATCTAGAGGTCTTTATCTGGATGAGGGATATATATACATATATAGATGGTCTCTGACCATAACATATTTGATTTAATAATCAAATTTAAATTTTAAAATTATATATTCACTTGGGGTTTTCTTATCCAATGTCTCTAGAATACAAACTCCGTAAACATAGGGATCAAATGTATTCATTACCAAATTCATTGCTTAGCACGTGTCAGCTCATCAGTAACTAATTGATAAAAAATGAGTTAAAGAAGAAACTAAATGACAACTTGAATATTTTATTAAGGTAATCATGCCTGCTGAGCTATCCAAGCACAAACAAGTAAGCAAAATCAGAGCATTATGTGAAGGGGAAGAAAGTCAGGTGTGTGGAAGGAGGACTGGCCTTGTGATGTATCAGTGTGTTCACATGGCATGAGACGCAGGACCAAATCGGACCGCAACTTTTTGGTTCCAGTTTAAATCTGTCTCCTCCTATCCTGACTTTATATAATTCTATTGTCTTTAAAAAGGATCCCTCCAACAAAGACTTTGCAATAGACATTTGATGTTTTGCTGTCTACCATCCATTCTCTCTCCTGGTTGTGACAACATACGATTTGCTTTGGTGTCACTTGCAACCCAACGTTGGGTACTGTTTGGAGAACAATAAAGCATGGTACACTGTATGGGAAGATGGCGCAAGCTTGGAAAATTGTGTTCTCTTTCTCTGAGACTTGACAACAGCAACCAAAAGACTGAGAATGTTTGCAGTGAATTCATGGCAATGGCAGGAGCCAAAGACAACGTCCAGTATTTTCTGCAACTTGGATGACCAAAGGTTCTCTCGTTCTCCAGCCTTCCTCTATGTTCTTTCCCATAGCTTTCTGGTAATTCAGTTTCTGCTTATGTTAGCCATAGCCCATTTTCATTGTTTACAATCAAGAAATTTTAATTGATACAGAGATCAGTATTTGTCGATTGTGAAGGCTTCAGGTGTGGGCTTTAGAATCCCCATATCTGGATTTATATTATATAATCGTTTTGTCACTGATCATATGATACATAGCACATTTCTTCTGCTACCTAAGCTCCAGTTTTTCCATAAAGATAAAATAACTTATCCAATAGAGTTGGTGTAGGGATTAAAGTAAATGGTGCCTATGCAGTATTAGGCATTTAGTAAAGAAGAGAGGTCCTTGAATAACATTGTTTCCTTCAGTGTCATCCTGTTGTAATGATGATGAGAGAAAAATAGATTCCTGGCTGGAGTCACTGTCTGTGTGGAGTTTGTACATTCTTCCTATGTTGGGTTTTCTACCAGTAGTTCAGTTTCCTTCCACATCCCAAAGATGTGCACGTTACGTGTGTCTCAGTGGTCGCAGTTTGAGTGAGTGTGGGTTTGTGTGTGAGTGTGTCCTGAGATGGAATGAACAGTGTCCTATCCAGGGCTGGTTTCTGCCTTGTGCCCTGAGCTAACAGGATAAGCATCGTCCACTGGAGACCCTGAACCGGAATAAGCAGGTAAATAATTATCTTACTGGTGTTTATTAATCTTTCTTAAATGTATGTACAGTTTACATTTATTTCCATGTTTAATATTAGAAGTGTTTTAGTCTTTATTTAGAAGTTTGATGATGTTTTTGTGACCAAATACATGCTGTAGGAACTTAACTCTTATTTATATCACTTAGTCTATGCTAAAATTATTTTCATTATACACTGTTTCACTTAGGCACGGTTTCCAAGAACGTGTTAATGACATTACCTGAGGACTTACTGTACTTGCTAAATGGTAGCAGTCTAACATGACTATCAAACATAAAATGGCTCTTTATTGAGATACTGTAATCCTGGAAAAATTAGAGTTAAAATTTCCATTTCTCCAAGTATGTTCTACTAAGGGCCTTTGCAAGAAGTGCTAATCAGGCATTGATACAGCATTTCCTTAATTTTAAGGTGTACAGATGCTTAAAAAAACATTTTCTAAACTGAGACTCATCTTTTAGTCAATTTTTTCAGTTAATGTGTTAGTGTTCTTTTGGGAGGACAGAGGAGCATGAGTACAGCTTGCCATGGGCCAACTTGCCTCAGTTTACCCACTTATTAAACAAACTACATACTTGCTACTGTGTATAAGGAATAAGTATGATTGATTAATAGTTATGAGGCCTGGAGATCCAGGGACAACAAGCAATAAAAAGTCACAGTGCTTTGTTTTTGTTTTTGCTTTGTTTTTTATTAATGTTGACTGAGAGGTATTGAGCCAGCCAAGCACACAGTGTTCTATTGATTTTCAACGTGAGCACTTAACTGAGGCATCAACATTAAATCTAAACATAATCCTTTTGTGGGGAATAAAGCAAGACCTCCCTCTTCAAGCCAGGTTTCGTTGATGCAGGTTTATTTGAAGCATGGTGACCTTGGTCTCATGTCTGTTCAAAGTTGCTCAGTTTCAGTGTTTAAACAGGGGATGCTACAGAACCAGCATCTGGCCTACAAGTCTTACAACTTTATTGGAGGGATGTTAGAACCATGTCATGATTCTGAAGCAAGGGGAAGGAGAAAAGGGATGGAATAATTTAAACAGTAGTGGTTTAGGAGTCATAAGGTCCACTTGCCTTAAGCAAGTTACTTGATATTTCTGAACCTCAGTTTTCTCATCTGTAAAAGGGGCTAGTCTCACCAACAACCTTTGTTAATTGTCGAAAAGTTTACATTCATATGTAAATTAAGCACCTGATTGTTAGTTGGAGTGCAATAAACGTTTGTTATCTTTCATCTCTATTTTTTTAAATGAGCTAGAAGCTATTGGCTATGGGAAGAAATGCTTTCTTTAGACCACAATGGGGAAAGCAACATTGAAATAAAGACTGTTTAGGTTCCATAGCACAAAATGAAAAAATATACTTAATCTCTAAACAATCTGGAAAACTATAAAGCCCATTCAAATTCATGTTTCTTTTTCCATCAATTACAAAGTCATAGCCAATATAATGAGGTCGGATTATTTTTTCAGAGATAATGTTGCAGTACTACTTATCCAGTAGGCAATTGAATTCTATGAGCATCAGTCCCCAAATGCAGCATATGACAATAGCAAGTTATAGGTAGAAGGCAGCGCATTCAGAATTCAAAAATAATAATATAATAAAACATCAAGGTTGAGATGTGAAGACCACTACCCACAACGGAAAAAGTATTATGCTATTTCATATAAGGGACAGGGGAGACTTCCCTGGGATGGGCTTTTTGAAGAGACTGGAGCTAAGTGAAGAACACAGTTCTGTGGATATCTGAGAGATTGCATTCCCTACAGAGGGAAGAGTGGGTCCAGCTGGAGCAGGCTGGTGTGAAAAACAGGGAGGAGTCATGTGAGCGTGGCATGGCAAACAGGGTAGAGGGATTACCAATGACACCTAAGACAGGGTCATAGTAAACAAAGTGAATTTTATTCTGAGTTCAATGGGAGTCAATGGAAGTTTTGAGCAGTGGAGAGACACGATCTGACAACTCCAGGAGTTAGTTATGGTTGGTGTTTTGGAACAGAAGGATGAGCAGTGTCTAGGATGAAATGACAGAACCAGGACTGGGTGCACGTCTTTTTGGACTCTGCCCATTCTACAGTGACGGTGAAAATTAAGCCTATACTGGCCGAGTCTGCACCTGTAAAGGAAAATGGTGGAGGGTGAGTTGCTACCTTAGGAAGGAGTAAGTCACTCTTTTAGAGCACTTCTTCTATCTAAACTACAAATATCTTAAAAGAGCAATTAAAATAGTGTCATCTTTTCCACTGTTTATGACAACTTGAAGTGAAGTTTCTAGAACTAGGTTTAATTGTAGAGTACTTTATTAATAATTATGTGTTTATTCTTAAGGAGAAGGTACTGAATCTTAAATCATTTATGTATTTCTAGCTTTTATTACAGAACTTGACCCTTTACACATATATTCAATAAATGATGACTAAATTAATGCACCATAAAGACTAATATTTGTATATGCACTACTTCGTGGTTGACAATTCAATTGCTTTCACATTGAGAATGATCCTGAGAGGAGGGCTTTGACATCTTATTATCCCACTTTAAAGATGAGATAACTGAGGCTCAGGGAGGTAAGTGGCAGTCCAAAGTCACGAATCATGGCAAGAAATTGTGATTCAGTGTTCGTGTCCCACTTTTGTTGCATACACAAACACTAATTCACATTATCTCATGATTCTGAACCACATTTGCCACAATTGTCCTTCCTAGGTTACCTTCTGAGCTAACCATCAACTCTGTCAGTCTGTATTCCAGCATTAGTCCCAGTTAGAATCTACCTACTAGATCTTATACACATGAAATGGCTTGAGGTCAATGCATTAGAAACATCCTCTAGGTATCTATAGAAACAACTGTGTAGATTAGGGTCTGGGGGAATTTTAAAATGTTAGCAATGCACATTTTTTTCACGTTTAAAGTGTTAGAACAAGGATCGCTCAGAATTAACTTAGCATAACAGGCATTGAATGAAGACTCTAATATGACATCGGCAACTATCGGTATTTATCCATTTATGCAATGATCTAGAGTTTTAAGAAGGCTTCTGAATTTAGTGGCAGATAAGAGACTTAATTATGTGTCAGTATCTTGACTGTTCATTGTATTCTAGCAAAACTATACATTTTCTTTTCCTCTATGGTTTTTGTCATGCTACCAGACACCAATTGTTGACCAATTTCCATTTATAAAGATCAAGTTAGTTTCTCTCACTGTAAACTTACACCCTGCCTTTTAATAAACCTTGCAAAGTGTCAGACATGCTCTCAGTTCACAGTCCAGACCCTGGGAAATCAGAGTCATTATGGTCTGTACATCAAAGCAGCTTTTTAACTACTGAGAATCTCTGGAGACAGAGCCATCACTCCATCCGATCTCCTCTCCTCTTCATCAGTGACTCATGGGGTCTCATTATCTGATTTGGTATTTCAACACTGAAGCAATTATACTAACACCAAGGGTATCCCTCATTGCCACCAAATAAAAGAAGGCAGCAAAAATTGTGCCAGTGTCAGCATGCAGTGAGGGTCTAAAAGGGAAACTGATGCACAAATGATTCATCATAATCAATAGGACCTGTCAAGACAAAGTGAAAAGGGAAAAAAATATTAGAAACTCCTTCCAATGTGCTAATGATACCCCTATCCAAGATTGCAGGGGAGAATAATGCTCCCAATATCAATTAGATTTTGCTATTTGATTTAACTCTGTTAGTCACTCAACTCAGAGGTTCAGAGTTGGTGAGTTTTTCTTTATTTGTTTAGCACACACAGAGCACTTACTATGTGTCCTATTCTGCACTACACACTTTATAAATATTTAACTTATTTATATTCAGAAATTCTTGCTCAGTTTTCTCTCTGTAGAGTTTCTTCACCTTCTCTTTCTCCTTTCCCTTCTTTATATTTATTCTACAATATTGCTACAAATTTCCAGTATTCAGCCTTTACTATAAATAACAGTTAATATCTTTGTCTTTATTCTAGAGGACATTTGGGAAAAAATTCAAAATATATTCATTTTTTTCTCAGAAAATTTTAAAATTCAATTTTAAATCTACCACTATAAAATCTTATCTAAAGATATTTTATCACTATAAAGTCTTGTGATTTCTTCAGCAACCAAATTAATTCTGGGACAATTAATTTGTCAGTCTTATGGTTCTTTCTCTGCATATGCCAGATCCTTATTGACATGTTTTCTGCACTATCAGTGAGGAGGGAAATAGTTACCCAAACAACTATTCTAGAAATATTAATAGTTAGAGTCTATTTATTAGCAAGAGATCTGCTTATTAGAAGAAAAGTAAGGAATTAATTACCCTTTTCCCCAATAAGTGATTCTTATAGGCACCTGCTGGGAAAAAAAGAAAATTATTTGTGTGTTATTTTTCCCCCATTTTATATGTTGAAATCATCCTTTGTTCTGATTGGGAAATAGAAACAAGTTAAAAAAGAAAGAGTGAATTAGAAGGATGGTCCAGCTCTGCTTCCCAACCTACAGAAAAAGAGCTTGATACTAAAATGAGACTATAAATCAACTAATGACAGTGTTCGATTTTGTGGAAGACTTAGCTTCTCAGCTAATGTGTCCTCTGTCAGGATGAAATTTGAATATGACAAAGTGACTGTTTTTCCTGCTATTTCTAAGGGAAGGTGTGAGGTGGAAGGGAAAGGGCGAGAGTTTGTAAAGCCGTACCGCCGAAGCGGATACTACTGTCTCCTTTATGTGAATGTATTGAATTGTAGTGACACAGCTGACAGAAAGAGTTATGTCTTTTCATGTGCTTGTGTTTTTTATTGCTCACATTAGCTCTTGGAGAAGGAAAAAAATACAGGTGTATTCAACAGGCTATAAATCTTCTCTGACATGTAGTATAATATTGTCTCCTGGTGAAAGAGAAGGCAAAGGGGACATAGAGCACCTCCCTACCGTGAATGGAACACGCGTTGGAGAGAGCAGAGCAGTGTCACAACACGGAGGCTCTGATCTGTCCTCCCCAAAGTGAGTCTCTCCCTTCAGAGTCACAAAACATACCAGCAATTAAGAGCGATGATGATGGCCACCAATAACATTGCTAACCTAAGTTCTTCGTGTTCCTAAGATGTTAATTCTGTTTCAAAGTCAGCAAGCCACATTAGGGGAAATATGCCAGGCCCCATTTGCATTATTTAAAAAACAAAACAGGATCCAAAGTATTGGAAAAATAAATCTAGTTTAATATGGAAGCATACATAGTTCTCAATATGCTCTCCAATAAATTCCCTTAAATATACCCACAAAGGTATAAAAAAGGGCAAAAGCTAACAACCAGGCTATGCATGAAAAATAAGACCATAAAAGTAAGGAGTGAGGGGAAATCTCTAATAACAATATAATCGATGAAGATAGATTTAGAGGAATATTTTTAAACTACACATGTAATATATATTTTGTTCTAAGCCAGAATAGCCCAGATGACTATAAGAAGCTCTAAAAGGAGTTTGATTTGCTGCTCTCCCTCAATTCTGCTCTTAAGTCTGGCACATGGGGTCTTCTCTAAAACAAATCTATCTGTATGTATCTCTATGTCTGTATCTATATCTATACATCCACCTATGTACACACATGCATATATACACATACACACATATACCTGTATATATTTATTTTTCTATTACATGGAAGCTAATTTCTTAACAGCCAGATGTATGTCTTTCTGCCACTTGTCCCAGACTATCTTTCCTTTTTCCCATCGGCTCCTTTCATACTCTGTGCATATATTGGGAGACTAGGGATGTCATTCTTTTGTCACAGGAAAAGAGCAAGAGTTGAGTAGGAGCAGATTCAGTACTGACCCTCAATTGACATACTATAATTTGGATATTGCGCATTTTTTTTCCTCTTCTAAGCCCCTGAAATTTTGAAGTCATTTTTCAATATTGCAAAAGTGAGTAAATAAAAGTTTGTACTTAGATATTTGGGACTGTTCAATATATATATACACACATATTACATATATATATATGGCTTCAGGGCTGGGTGTTGCACAGTGAGGGAACTGTTAAAGAATATTGGGAAAATGACTTCTATTGGCCTCCATTCCTTTCTCTCTCCAACTAAGAGTGTTATGCAGTGGAAAAGCATTTGATGGTGCTATTTCTCAAGATGATTTGGAAGACAAAGAGCATATCTTACAGCTTTAGGCAAAGGAATAGCAACACTGAATTTTGCCAGTTTGCCTTAATTGTTATTAGGTGCACTTGTTATTCAGCACTAGAAAACAAACACAGTAACAGAAGGCATAATAAAAAGTAAAAATAAGAACAAAATAAGAAAAAATACTTGCGCTTAGAAAAAAATCTGTATGTGCCAAGGTAGGATTCAGAGTATTTTAGACATAATGTATGAAGGCAGGTTCACGCTCTGGACATAATATTGTAGAGACCAGCTATCTTTTCATCAAAACTCCTTCACACACAGAACACTATATTTCCCAGCCTCCCTTGCAGTTAGATGTGGTCATGTGACTGACTTTAAGCCAATGGGATTTTGGAGGGTGTGATTTATACCACTTGAATGCTATGCTTTGCCTCCAAAACCTTCCCCATTGTTCTCCTTTTTCCCCCATATTCTGGCTGAGTGACCTTGGATGATTGACCTCTGTTGTTGGGCCCCTGAATGACAATAGAGAGCAACACCACTTGTCAATGCCTCCTGACCAAATGTTATGTAAGTGAGAGGTAGACTGTTATTTAGTTAAGTCACAAAGATTAGGAATTTATCTGTTATAGTACATAGCAGTGCCTTACCTAATGTACATATTGAAAACATTACAAACTTATACCTACTTCATAAGTAACTTGGTGAATGATTCCTTTTTTTTTTTTTACTAAACGCATAACAAAATAGAGTTTTCTTCACTGAGCGAGGAGGATTAGACTTAGACTTCCCTTCAATGGTACACCAGAGTAAAAGGGAACAAAGTCTACATTAATTTCATGAGATTCTACGTAAAAAAGATACTGAAACCAAGAAATGTGTAAAATAACGCCTCTCTGTGAGCTATCTTCAAGAGTAATAATGTACAGTAACAGATTAAATACTCTGAGAACCTGGGTGTTAAAAACAAAACCAGGGATCTGCAAACTGGCTCACAAACCTAATCTGGCTCACTGCCTGTTTTTGTAAATAAGGCTTTATTAGAGCAGAGCCACACTTATTTATTTATTCATTGTCTGTGCTTGCTTTCCCACTGAAACACAGAGTTAAGTAGTTACAATAGACTGCATACCTCATAAAGCTGAAAATATTTACTATCTGGCCCTTTACAGAAAAAATTTGCTGACCCCTAAATAAAACAAAAACAAATCAACATCTGTTTAATGTCCTAATTTATTTGTTCATAAAATACATTATTTTCTGTTAATGCTTGTTTTTTCCAAGAAGCATATTATTTAAAAAGCTTTATGTACAGAGTTTTGAGGTAAGAAAAGTTGTGATTTAAGAAATTTATATCCAGACACATTTTTACTTATTTGTGAAGGTAACCAAAAGTTGTCATTTGATATTTTGTGTGTCTGATAATTTGGATAGCCCCTGAGTAAAACAACTGTATCATAGCAAACAAACTATGTAGTTTCTTGTTTACATGTAAAGGTTTTGGAGATAGATAACCTGGCTCTATAGTACTTTGATATTATCATGTCCAAAATGGGGTTGATAATAAAGATGCCATGAGTATTAAACTACATAATTCATATATGATTCTTAAAGTCACAAAACCTAACATAAAAATCTTTTAAGACTAATGAGGCATAATACTCAACATGCAGTTTATTATAAATAACCTAGGTAACTATGGTTAGAAATCAAATGCAAAAACAGACAAAAGATGTTTGATATGTAATATACACATAAAATTCTCCCATAAGTTTTAAATTAATTAATTTGTGATATGATGTGATAACAGAAGACAGGGAAAGAAAAAACATCTGAAACCATTTAAATCAATATATAGATATATACATATTTTAAATATATAATATGTATATTTTACATATATATGTTAACCTACCAAGTAAACAAATTTTTTCCTAAAGCAATACTCAGTATTGGTGGCCAGGGCATGCTGATAGAGATATAATTATATATTGATATGACTGTTTAATTTGACAAAATCTTTCAGGAAAGCAATTAGGCAACATGAATAAAAAAGCTTCTAAAGCTTTTGCAATCCTTGATGAAATAATTGATTTAGGTAATGTTCATCAATGGTTGCTAACACCTCTAGAGGAAAAGTAAACAAAGAACTTATTGCAGAAAATAAAGAATTACTCCATGGCAGGCTCACTGATCATATAGAGAAAGGTGCAACTTCACAACAGAGGAGTCAGGCCAACACGAGGGAAACAGTCATGTTACCACCGCTAAAAGCACAATGTTGTATTAGTCCTGATGTGATGCAATGTGAAGGGCAAAACAGTACCTAGAAAGCAATCTGCCAAAGACTTTAGGTCCACCTTCCAGTTTATAAGAAGAGCAAAATACATAGGGATAAGTTGAATGATCCCATGAATAAACAATCAGATGAAGCCAAAATGTAGGAAATTCTACTGAGAAGCTCACTGGTTTTCTTAAACCAGTTAATGACGCAGGAAAGTAAGATAAAATGGTAGGAACTGTCATAAATGATAAGAAACTTAAGAAACAAAGTAGAGGACAGCCAAATGAAATAGGTGAAACTTGGTCAATCCTGCTTTCAATTGACCAACTGGATAACTTTTTTTTATAATTATACAATTTTAATATGGGCTGAATATTTTATGATATAAAGAAGTCATGGTTAATTTTTAGATTTTTAGATATTGTTTACTTTCGGGTACAATAATGATTTAGCCATTATGTGAAATGTTCTTATTATTGTTTTTAGAAATGTATACTGAAATATTTAGCACTGAAATATAGTGATATTTTGAATTGTCTCTAAAATGCTTCCATAAAACTAGTAAAAAAAAAAAAAGAACAACAACAAAATGTGAGCGAGATGAGGAAAAGATCAAATCTAACAGGAGAAAATGTTGATAATTGTGTAAGGGCTAGATGAGGGCTTATTATATTATTCTCTTACTCTCATACATGTTTGAAAATTTTCAGAATGAAAGACTGATTTTTTTAACCATAGTGGAACCAATCACAACATGGTCAGTAGAAAATGCCCCATGGATGTTGAAATCAGATTTCTAAGACCAAACAAAAAACAAAGTTAAGCCTTTTGACTCGTATTTTTATCTTTAACTCTACCAAATTCTGGTGAGGGAGCTGGCAGTGTGGACAAGAAGGTGCAATATAATGTCCTGACCTCATGGAAGAAGATTCTGCAAACTCACATTTATTATTTATTTTAATTTTTACATCTTCCTGTCTTAACTTTGAAATATACTATTTATTTTGTAACTTAATAGTGTATTCTTTCAATTTGTTTTTAGAGAAGCAATGTTATAAAAAGAGTAGAGCATGGATCTTTGAGTCAAATTTGCATTTAAATTTAAGTCCTGCACTTTCCTCCCCTTATGAACCTCACTTTTGTCATTCAGAAAGTGGTAATAGTATTACTTACCTCAATTCCTCTTGGTAATTAAACAATATAAGCAAGGTAAAACACCTATGATAGTATCTGACAGATATTTAGCCTATATTCATGATATTTCAATTCTTCCTTTTATATTCCTGTGAATTTTCTGGTGCTGCTCTAAAAAAAATTCTTTTTGAATTACCATGCCAATTACAAGCTAACCTCATATCCAGGTATGAGATGGTATGAGAATGATTGGAGCAGTGTTTATCTTAAGCTAAGTAGCTAAGTGATTGAAATATGCAGAGTTTTGAAAAGTTCAAACAAGCTGACTATAATTTCTCACAGAACTTTACAAAAAGTCTTAGGTTTTTTCCTGTTGTTATTATTTTATATCAAATGATTTTGCAAAATGTCTGTCACCTCTGCTCTCCCACCTGGAACCCAGAGATAGTCAAAGACTAAAATTTAATGTTATTTCAACAAAAGATAAGTTTTTCATTCTGATTAGCTCAGTTCCTAATGAACCCAGTTTTTTCTAGACCGTGAGAACATAAGCTATAAATAGCCATATGATATCATCAACCAGATTTTTTAATCTCCTTTGCCCATTTGAGTTTCTTGTCAGAAGAAGCCGACTTGAGCTCTATATAACTTGGGTTGGCTTTCCAATTTCAATATTCTTTCTTGGTTACTTTGATTTAACATTTTTGCACAAGAGGACTACACCCATTTCTATAATTTAATTATTTTTTTTCCTTCTTCCTTCTAATTGCAGCTTGGTGTGAACATTCAGTATGAGGGAATCCCCCTGCCTGCAGAAATAAATATAGTAAGCTTGTCTTGGCTGAGAATAGGGAGTAATGGGAAATGTGTTCTAAACATACTTTCTTTCATAAACTCTTCAGCCTCTATACTATGCAGCTACTACATTTATATTTTATGTATATAGATGTATATTGTTTAATAATTTATAGAGGTGGATACACTTGCTACAAGGCCATGTGATGTTCTCATTTGATCTACTTTGGTAGCATCACTTTCTGTCAGGAAATTTACTGCAATGATGTGCATAGTAAATATTTTATAACATTGGAGACATCAGAGTCTATTTTTCTTTGAAGAGTGCTTAATTATGTCAATTTCCTATGATAAGATGCTAAAGTCAGTACTATTTGAATTGGGAGTAACAGGGTGGAGGTGAAGAAGTCTTGACTTAAGGCTTTCCTCCCACAAAAAATCAATGTATGTTAGTTTAACGAGGCAATGTAGCAGAGTCGTAAATTTAGGCCCCACTAGTTAAATATTTGTGACACTTCACCTGTGCCTCTGCTAAGTTTACCCAGCACTATCAATGAAGAAAGAGTTAGCTAAGCAACACATGAGTATAAACAACACAGGATTTAAGAAGTTACATCTATTTTTACCATATCTTCTATAGTCATGTACTTTAATAGCTGTTATTTCCCTACATGTTAGGTTGACTCACATGTTGATATTTGACAATTTTGACCTAAAAGGGGGCAATTTCACACGGGTCAATTGGTAAGCTTTAGTCCTTTCAGTACAGAAGCTCTGATGATAGATGAAGCAACATTTCTGTCAATTCCTTCCAATTGATGACAGGCATGGGACAGCCTTGGTACATTTTTCTTACATTATCCCTAAAATATTCTAAACCAAGACCCTAGATGATGGAAAAGTTGATAGGATAAGCAACAAAGTTCCACTTGGCTTTCCTAATAACTACGTGCATTTGGCCTCAGTCTTGAGAGTTAAAACTTGTAACTCTCAATAAAGTCAGAACATATGGCTTCCTCATGAAGAATAAACTACAACATGGCGCACTCTGCATGATGACTGCTTTGACTCAAATATCTCATTGCAGTGTTATTTTTACATTCTCCAAAGAACAAACTTTTAAAAACATGTATTTTTTACTGGACAAAACAAACAATCTTAGACTTTCAGAAGAACTTCCTCTTGGAAAAATTTGTTTACAGAAATAATTAGTCTAGAAAGCAAAACATATAAACTATGTATAAAAAGCATTGTTTATGTTATTGAGTACCAAACACATTTTTGATAATAATAATTTGACACGGGATTTTCACAGTGAGTTATCAAGTTGCATTTGTACCTTTCATGAGGCATACTAACTACAAGGCTTTTGAAATCCCAGAAGTAATGGGGTAGATATTTAATTTACCAGTCCATATCTGAAGGTTAAAGATAAATTTCTTTACCAGGTGGTAGACTCTTTGAAGATGGAGATATCATACATATCTTCAGATCCTATCTCATGACTATCAAGCACAAAACCTGTGCTTTAAAATATGGATTTATCAAATTGTATTCTGTACTGTATCATGTCTCAGGGACTGATACTTGGCCCATCTGTGCCTATCATCCCACTGGCCACAATAAGCAAGTGATTCATACCAAGTCAATGGGACTTACTAATGGGACTTTTGCTAGATTGTTGGCAAAAGGAATCTTCTTCCATATTTCTTAGTAGAATGAACAGCTCATCATCACTCATGCTTTGAAAGAATGTTTGTAAACACCTATTACGCACCAGGCTTTACATACTACAAATGAAAATTCTCTCAAGAAGAAAACCGAGAGAAAAACCAGCGGCTGATGACATTATTAGAGTATCAGAATCTAGCTTTAACTGAAGGTCATTACTAAAGTTTATATTTATAATTTATGATAGTTTGTTAGGTTGTCAATGGCAACAAAGAAGATATCTGAATAACATAAAATGCTTGCCAAATTTAAGTTTCTTGGGTTCAATTATAATTCAGACAATGTTAGTATACCATACCTCCAACTCTTATAGTTTGGGGGGAGATAGACTTACTAATCATATCACATGCATCCTTGCATTTAACCAGTACAATTCCAGTTATTGGTGCATAAACACACACCCACAGACATGTACACATATATAAATTTTATACATCCATAAATTTTATAAAATTTAAATTATTCATACAATTCTGCCTGTCCCAGAATGAGTGAGAGATAGCAAATATAAATCTGCCATTTGCTCAGATGATTTTAGTGTGTGTATTTCTCTCATACTGTATTTTACATTGACAATTATAACTTTAAATAAGTATTTTTATATAATATACATCATTTTTTGGACAACTATAATTTTAAGACAGTGAAAAAATTGGAGACATGTAAATGGTCACTGCTTTTGTAAATTAGAGTAACTGTACAGTGTGGAATACTCTACAATGGTTAAAAATGAGCAAGGGCTATATATATTGAAAGTAATTGATGAATGAGATCTACATATTAGTATAAATTTGTGTAATCTTATTTTTTAGAGGAAACATAGGATACATATATATTCAAACTCATAATATTCACATATGAATTTACCACCCCTTAAACTCATTCTATCTCTCTCTCTCTCTCTCTCACATACACACACACACACACACACACACACAGACATACACATACACAAGCACACATACGAATAAAGGTCCAGGAGGTACTATATGTATCTTTCAACAGTAATTATCCCTGGGATCCTAATTGTTCAAAATTTAAAAAAATAAGCGGTTGGAATCTGCTGTAGTACTTAATTTACTCATTAGTTATCTGAAGAAGAAGATCCAAGAGACCTGATCCTGCAAGTAAAAATCCATTACCTGTCAATTAATAATGGTCAGAGTATGGCTCACGCCTGTAATCTTAGCACTCTGGGAGCCAGAAGCAGGAGGATTGCTTGAGTTCAGGAGTTTGAGACCAGTCTAAGCAAGAGTGAGACCTCAACACTACTAAAAATAGAAAAATTAGCCAGGCATTGTGTCCCAGCCACTCTCGAGACTGAGGCAGGAGGATTGCTTAAGCCCAGGAGTTGGATGTTACAGTGAGCTACAATGATGCCACCACTGCACTCTACCAGGGGGCGACAGAGTGATACTCTGCCCCAAAAAACAAACAAAAAACACAGCAAGGAAAATAATAAATAATGGTCAGAACAAATTGGCCTCTTGTTTTGTATTATATCGTTTCCTCCTACGTGGGGTTCTTTCAACTTTCATTACATCAACAGTAATCAAAATCCACACCATAGCTGGCTATCTGCAAACTGTGGGCAGTACAGAGAGGAACAGGACATTTGATTAAGTTCAAAGTGTGTTCATTTTCTCTCATTGTTGAGATAAAATTCTTACATGTCTCTTGGCCCAAAATCCCAGATCTTCATTATGACTCCAGTTCAATTCAGGTTCTTCATAAAGCAGTCCTGCCCTTGGCCCTATTCTGTCACCTTGTGATTGTATTTGGCCTGGTTTTTTTAAATATTACTTTTAATTGACAAATCATAATTTTGTTACATTTATGTAGTACATTGTGATGTTTTGATATATGTGCACAATGTGGAATGATTTTATCAACTTAATTAGCATATCCATCACTACTTCACTTCACTTCACTTACTTGACATTTTTCTGTGGTGATAGATCGGAAATTTACTTTCTTAGTTATTTTTGAAATATGTAATACATTATTATTAACTATATAGTCACCTTGATGTGCAATAGATCTCAAAACTTATCCCTGCAGTCTAGCTGAAACTTTGTACCCTTTGACCAGTAACTCCTAATTCCCTCTCTCCCCTACCCCACCCCTCAGCCTCTAGTAACCACCATTCTACCTTTCTACTTCTATGAATTCAACTTCTTTTAGATTCCACATGTAAATGAGATCATGTGTTACTGGTGTCTTATTTTACTTAGCATAATGCTCTGTTTATTTCCCTGCAGCCATCCTAATGGCTAGATCAGTCTCATTCATTCTACTGTGTATACTCCCAAGATTCCTACCTGTGGGGCTGGAAATGTAGGACTCTTGTTACAAATAATTTGTTTCAGGAAGAATTTTCTAGCACTAAGAAATGGGACTATGGAAGCAACTATTTATTCTGTCTATGCACAAGGTTTTAAGTGCTTCCAAGAAATCTAAATTTGGTCTCCTCATTTAAAAGATAAACAACTCTATACTACCGTCTATGTTTAAAAGTACCGATAAATCGGAATCACCATCTGGTCCTCCTTCAGTAAAAGATTTAATTATTCAACTGCTACCTGAACATCTCTACTTAGAAAGATGTCCTCTCCCATCTCCAACTCAAATGTCAAATTGAACTCGTGCTTTCTCTTATTCCAAATTAGCCCCAATCCTTTCTTGTATTAGATATCTCAATTAATGATGAGCCATTGATTTCATCAGCAAACCTAGAATCTGAGAGGTGGCATCTTCTGTTACTAGATATCCTTTCTTCTCTGTGGCCCACATTATGTTTAGTCCTGTTGAGTCATCATCCCTAACATAAATCAATCGTCCGTGTGTGGTTTTCACTTTGCTTACTTTACTTCAGAAATGCATCATCCTTCACTTGCATCTTTGCTGGTGGAGTTCGCTTTCCTCCAGTTTCCCTCCGCATTGTCACCATGTCATCTCCCTAACATAGAAAACAGTCTATGTCCTTGTCATCTTCAAATCATTCAGCAGCTTGACAATTGCAAGTTAAATAACATACATTTTTTTAAAAAATTGTGCATACCATAAATTAAAAGTAAGTACACCCAGGATATGTCTATCATTTAATTACAAAGCATATATCTTTATATTACATACAATGTACACTACAGAAATCATATACAAATACATAAACCAAGAATATAAGATAACAATAAATGTAAATATATGTTCTCTGTTTTCCTACAGTATCTCAATGAATTGTTTTGAACACCTATGAGGCTGGCTCACTTCAGTTTGAAGTCCATTGTTTTAGTGGATAAAATCCACTCTTTTCAATCTGTCAGTCATTCCATTGGGTCATTTTATATCCTGTTATTCCTTCTACCATAGACCTTATCATGGCAGTTTGTGATTTATAGTTTATGTGTGATAGGGATAGCACATGCATAACATGTTAACATTAGAATTAAGGTTAGAATTGTGCTAATCCTATTGAGAGTAGGATATAATACTTTGTTTTTGCAACCTGAGCACCGGGCACACTACTTAGGGTATATTTGCTAAACAAATTAATGAAGTAATATAAATAAATATTAACATATAAACTAATTTAGATTGAGCTCTCTAAATAGAAAATGTATTGATTGAATTGGCCCCAGTCTGAAATTTACTTTTGCACTTTAAGTACAATGTTACTCTATAATAATTGAGATTATTTTAAGAACTGGGGGAAGAAATTTATGCTAAAGGAGTAAACAATTATCTAGAATTTCTGAGACATTTACTACCTAAAAATGTCCTCATTATGTAAAAGCTATCTATTTATTTGTCATTTCCTATGGAATCTCAAATCAAACATTTTGTATACAGGCAATTTGTACAACTGTGCATATATAGAAAAATAATAAAACTGAATTTCTCTATAATTCTTCTATGGGTTGGATTCTGGTTGTCCCAGAGTAATATGTTTTCATTTGTTTATGCTCTTAGGTTTCTGCAAAATAGATGCTGACAGGAATTATTATATTTTGAGAAAGATTATTGCTATGTTTTCAAATGCTTAAATTGCTTGAGTTAGAAATACTGAAGGACCTGAAAGCACATTTTCATGGTTTCCTTCAGTTACATTTCTTTTATCTGGATGCCTACTGTTTAACTGTCTTTGCAGCAGAAAATAAGAGCCTTCGACCCCCGTTTCAGCACCGATTCCATTGGAAGCACATGGAAGGCTAGGCACTTTGCAAATTGACACTAGCTGCACTATTCTAAAAAATGGCCTCCTGAGACAAGTTTTACAAGGGTCTCAAGACAGAGGTAACATTTTATCATCATGCATTTATCGTCAAGAATTTTTTAATTGGCTTTAGGAAGGAAAAAGTGTTCATTAAGCACCAAAAGGTGGTAAACTTGGAGAAAGAAAAGCCACAAACATAAATCTAAATTAATTGCTTAAACTTTTGTGAAAGCAAGCCAAAATTGGACCCAGATATGAACTTTTTAATACGATTTTTTTTTCTTCCTCAAAGCAGATGCCACTGCCACTTTGTCCAGATTTCCACAATGACAAATATTATCCTTAGGGTTAACCTCAGAACCCAAGGAGACTTTGCCATTTAAAATTTCATCACCAGTTTCCATTAGCTGAATTTCTGAGTGTGCCACACGGGCTCTCTTGTGGGTGTTAGTTAATTCCCCTAAGACTTGCTACATGAATGGAAATCACTAATAATGATAGCAATTAACATGTGCAGGGAGATTTTTCTCTTCCAAAGTGCTTTACAAACATTCTCTAATCCTACCAGCTAAAAGCAAACTTTGTTCCCCTGAAGTTTTGAGTAAGATTTGGCATTTGTTTGAAGATGAAATTTCTTACTGACCCTATTGGGAATTTGATACTAAGCATACAAAAGAGACAAAAAAAAAAAAAAAAAAAAAACAAAAATGGGATGGGGATAAAAAAAAAGGAGAAGTAAAACATATAAATAA
>CAUYRT010085965.1:0-22007 GCA_963574885.1 Lepilemur ruficaudatus | reverse complement strand
CCTGAGCCCAGGAGTTTGAGGTTGCTGTGAGCTAGGCTGACGCCACTGCACTCTAGCCCGGGCAACAGAGTGAGACTCTGTCTCAAAAAAAGAAGAAAACAAAAAAGAAGGATCAGAAGTGAACGGTGGCACAGGATGTGTCCAGATGTGGCAAAACCATCCACAGACAGTGGAAGGACTGAAGAGCTGAAAACACCACAGGTCCCGGGGCGACAGGAAGGGCCGAGCACCCTGTCTCCCTGACGCTCAGAAGTGGCCACGAGGGATGGATTCTGGCTGCGGGTGGGACATGGGAGGTGACGTCTCCTTTTGGAAAGTTAAATTTGGTAACAACTGGAACTGTGCTTAGGAGGAAAACTTTATTTCTTGAGCAACACCTACCCCAGATTCTCAGAAGGTTTTTCTATCTCCAGAGGGGCCAGCCCAGCACTGAATATCAAAGGGTTTATTTCCAAACCGCCTCCCCAGAACCACACCCCAGAGCACACGGGCGGGATGCTCGTCCGTGAATCGTGGTTTGGGGGAGACGCGGGCTCTGGAGAGAGGGGCCGGGCTCCCGCCCCGACCTAAGCCCCCACCCCCAGCACACACTCACGTCTTTGGGAATTCCACGGGAATAAAGTCGTCACCACCATGCCCTGAGAGAAGGGCAGGGGATGGCAACTGTTGGAGACCTGGGCAGCGAGGACAGACCCGGCACTTTCCACGGATGCCTGAGCTGTGGGGGTGGGTGGTCCCGACGGGGGTGTCAGGATGGCCCCTCGAGGCTGAGGTTGAGTCCTGGGTGCCGCGTCGGGCAGGACGCAGCCTCTCTCCAGGGAGCAGCCGGGAGGCCGGGTGAGCCTGGGTGACTTGGGGCACGGGTTGATAGCACTGTCTACAAGGATGGCATCTCCTAAAGGTTTGCATTTAATTCCATGATACAGCCATAGTTTTAAAAAATACGAAAATATTTACAATAACTGACTATCTGAACTTTTTTTTTTTTTTGCCGTCTCCACCGTCCAACCCTCGAATATGACTGACACCCGGGATGTGGCACTGCCATGGTGCGGGATGCTCCAGCCCCAACTCACGGGTCTCTCTGGAGGTTTCTCCACCTGGAAGGACCTGAGCCTCTAAGCTGAGGGGTGCGCGCTCCTTTCGTGGGTGTGAAAACCCACAGCCCAGGCGGGAGACCCCCCCAGACAAGGCCGACGTTCCTGCTTCCAGCTGCGCCGTCTCCCTCCTCATCTTGAGTGGGTTCCCAGAGCTGCCAGGGCACGAGAGGGAACCTGTTGGAGCCTTTCACAGGTCTCTGTGCCCGTCCCATGACTCCAGCCGGCCGGCGCTTTCCGGGGCTGAGAGCTCTGCCCACCTGGGCCGCGGGGACCTCTGCTAGGCCAGCGGGCGGTGGCCACAGTGCAGCATGCGGGGCAGGCCCTCTCCCCTCGCCTGCTCTGCCCTTTCTGAAGCAGCGCACGCTTTGTTCACAGAAATGACATAAAGAATGCAGAGAACCTTCCACATCCTGGGAGCCTTGCACCACTGTGAGCAGTCTATTGCATCGTGTTAATTTCTGCAAATACCTGTTTCTGTCTGGAGTCCTGCGCTGTGTCAGTGGAGTGCTTAGAATTCAAAAGGTGATAAGTATGTTTCTGTTCGATGGAAGCAGTTGCTTAACCAGCCGTCCAAGCTCCTCTGAGGCAACCGTCACATGCCTCGATCTGGTTTGGAAAGTTCAGCAGTTTTGGACTGAAGTCTTATTTGTAATCAAATCCCTGTCCTGCAGCTGGGGGAAGTTTCTGTAGCTTTCTCTTTAGCAAAAAGCTCTGTTGTGTCTGAACTCAGAGGACTCAAGTTAGCATGTGGGTTGGGGGTGTCTTGCTTTGCCATGTCGGTCGTATATAATCCGAAAGCGAACCGCACAGACGCAGTAGCCTGTGTAGTCAGGGGCATAGTCAGGGGCGCCCTGGAGAGGGGACATGGAGCTGTCCCCCGTCCCTCAGAAGCAGGGACCGAGGAGCAGGACTCTGGCCTGGGAGGCTACCAGGGGTCTTCAGAGAGGCTGGGAGGAGGCCGTGGGATTTGTCACACGCAAGAGCGTTCTCTGGAAAAAGTGCAAACCGCACGTAGCATGTGCGGCCAGTTCTGCTAAAGCAACATCTGCCAAGAGTCCTGCCCATGAGCAGAATTATGCAGCTGCAAACCAGAGGGCTCGTGGGAAAATGGGGCTGGGGTGTCGCTCTCAAAAACCTCATCAGGGACGTATTAAGAAAAGACGGGTACGCAATAAAAACAGGAGCGTGGCTTGTCACTTGCCGTGTGGCTGGGAGACACGGAACCGCTACGGTAAACACGGCAGTGAGCTTGCACGCGCCGGGAGTGGCCGGGCAGTGGCCGTCGGGAGGGAGGGTCGCTGCTGGCTTGCTGGCACGGGGGTGGCGGAGGAGGGTCGGCAGGACGGGGGCGGCCGTGCCCACCCCGTGTCTCTGGCAGGTGAAATCGCTCGACGGCAAACACAATTCGCGGTGTTCAGATCCCAGTATGTGATTCCCGCTAAGCCACTGCTGTGGAACCAACCGACATCTTCCAAACAGACGTTCCTCGGAGCCGCTGCCTCGGGGTCCCACGTTGCGTCCTCTTGTGGAGCAAGAGGTCACCGTGTGCGATGGCACCCGCTGAACACGTTGCGAAAGGTACTGCCCCTCTCAGTCGGCGACTGCAGAAAGCAATGAAACGCAAAAGAAGGCAAAACAGGCAAAGGCTGGGGCACCGCCCAAGCCCCCATGAGCCCGTCTGGGCACAGCCCGGGGCCTGGTAAAACCACCCCCAACCGCCCCGTCCCGGGTCGTCTGACACGCGGCAGGGAAGGAAATCTGGCTTCGGTTTCCACAGTTTGGAAAATCACAACACCTGGCCTATGAGCGCGAGTGTTCTGCTACCTGGGCACGTTGGGCTGGGAGGTGGGGGGTGCTCCGTGTGGGTTTGGGGGAAGCGTGCGTGCATATGTGTGCATGTATGTGCACGTATGCACGTGTGCATATGTGTGCGTGTGCACTGTGTGCATGTGTGTGTGCATGTGTGTGGCAGGGAGGGCGCAGGCTGCAGGCGACAGGTGCCGACACAGCACATGCTTCATCCAGTCCTTGTGGTGCCCCTGGGACGTGGCCTATGCCTCCGGCTCCCTGCTGCGCCCTCCTGGTGGGTGGCTCAGGCCCCAGCTGCCCGCATGCCCCTGATGGGTCCCAGCCTCCTCGCCAGCCCTCCTGGTCCCCGGGTTGCTGAGGACGGGGCGGCTCTCTCCGCCGTGGGAAGCCAGTCGTCTGCAGGACGACACTCCCAGCTCCATCTGCTTCGAATCACGGCCTGGAGTCCTGACGCGTCATTATCGCTTTTGTCCACATGTTTGGAAACCGCCGTCCATGGCCAGGCCTTGCTGATGACTTCAGCTGGCTCGCGCCCTGCTTGAGGTAATGCCACGGCCTCCGGCCCGCCCTGCCCGGAACCGAGAGGAACTCCTGGCTGCCAGCCCCTGCCTGTCTGCACCCAGGTGCTCGGGGGCCTGGTGGTCTCTGTCCTCACCTCACCCCGACTGTTGGCTCTGTGGTCCCTGCCGGGTCCAGAGGCCGAGCTGCTGTTCCGTTGCCACCACGGCTCACGCCTGGGCGCTGGGCCCATGAGGCGGCACCCACGTGGTCAGAGACCCGGGATCAGTGGCACCTGTCCCTCCTGCTCCTGCCACCTTGGGTACGTGGCTCAGCCTTTCCCAGCAGTAGGATGGGCCGTCCAATGTCTCAGACAGGTCAGAACTCACGCACAGCCTGAGGGCCGCACACGGTGGTCGGCTTGGAAGGCTGCAGCCCCACCCCCTAGCCCTGTCGCCGCCACGAAAACGTTTGTGGAATTGTTTAAGGAATCTTGTTCTCTGGAATGTTCTCAGTGGTGACAAACATTGATCTAGTAAGGGCGGATTCCAGTTTCAGGACAGCATGGAGACACCCCCCCCGCCCCCCGCTGCAGGCTGCCCCTGTGAGCAGGCCGGGCTCCCGGTACACTGGGGGAAAGGCGTGGGAACAAGCAGGTCCCACCGCCAGCAGGCACAGGGCAAGGGTCCTCCGAGCGCTGTTCTCCCACTGTGCAGAGGTTCGTGTCTCCAGGGCCCCGTCTTCCTTCCCTGCCGCTGTCCCCCAGCCCCAGCATCCCCCACACTCACTCCCATGCTGTGCCAGGTACTGCGTTTGTGGATAGCCCCTGTCCCCACACACCCAGTGACACACAGCGGGACCCGCTCTCTCCAGAGAGGGTCTGTCCCCTGCTCCTTTGCTCAGCTGCGCCACCCAGGCGCCAGGCCAAGCCTCCGTCCCCATGCACGGGATGGGGCCGCCATGCTACGAGGAGGCCGCTGTGAATGCCATGTGCCGAGTGTGGTAGCGGCCAGGCCGGCTCTGATCCCCACCCGCTGGGCTCTTGCTAATTTTTCACGCAGGTAGGCGCCTGCCCCGGAGAGGTGTGAATCTTTGTTCCTTTGCGGGGTACCCTGATGGTCACCGAGCCCAAACATGTGCTCGGCGCAGCAGGGGCCGGTCCCCACACACACGGCGTGACCTCCGCTGGGAAAACGCTCCTGGTAATCGTCTCCAGGCCTGGGGCAGCCTTTGATCAGGAAATCTCTGTTTATTTTACAATGTAAATATAGAAGAAATCCATTTATTCCACAGTGGATGCAAGTCAGTCCCAGCGGACAGGCCTGCCCGGCCGAGCGCCAGAGCTGAGCCAAGCCGGGCTGCGGTCGGGGCCCTGGTCCCTCACGCCGGGTGTCTGACGGGGGTCACCGCCGCATGTGGGCTCATGCCCCTGGGCCCTCCCGGATGCAGTTAGGGACCAGCCTGGGTCACGAGGTGCAACCTGTGGCATCTGAGGCCTCCTGCCCACGGCCTGTGAGCTCCGGCCAAGTGGCCGCCCGGGGCAGAGCTGGAATTCCCGGAATGAGGAGGAGGAGTGGCCTGGTCCTCCCCACGGCGGTGATAATCCCCCGTCACGGGCCTGAGACTAGAACGGGAGGAAACAGCTGAGGACCGGGCACCAAGCACCTGGCGGACGCGCTGGGAACATTTGCCGACTCTGTGTCTACAGAGCCGGCTGCAGCCCGGATGCAAGCTGGGGCCAGGCTGGGCACACGGGCCGTCTTCCTGGGACCTCATTCTTAGCCTCTCCGTGCCTCAGTTTCCCCATGTGTAGAACAGGGATTTGACAGTTCACACCCCGGATAACAGCATGAAGATGAGGCGGTTAATGTGTTTAACGAGCTCGTGGCCTCCGCGAACCTCTGCTGAACGTGGCGCATGGCGGGACGAGGCAGCGCCGGGCGTTGCCCTCCAGGAGGCGGGAGACGCTCCCACTGAGGAGGCCCCACCTTCCTGGCCTGTGCGCGTCCTGCTCAGCGAGACCCGGGCTGGAATGCTGACCCCATGGCCGGTGCGCCCGACCCCAGCGAGAGCAGGCAGCGGCCGGGCTGGCGGGGTCCAGCGCTAGCGTGGGTCGCAGATGGGGGGACGTCGCCTTGGCGTCTGACAGCTCTCGCAGGAAAATGCTGGCAGCTCCTCAAGCACGTCACACGCGTCTGCTCTAATTAAGGAGACCCCAGACACAGACCCCGGCCCAGAGGGAGCCATTCTGGCTGGGGTGTCACCGCCTCCGAGAAGCCCCACCGCCCCAAGGGATCCCCTCCCCCGTGGCCTGCTGAGGCCTCAGCCCCAGCTCTGCGCCTTCCCAGCCTCACTTGTCTGCCTGGCAGGCAGCCAGCTTCCTGGGAACAAGGACCAGCTGTCATCCCTGAGTGAGTCGGCTGCCTTTCTCTCCCCAAGGCCACTGGGAGCATCTGGCCCCGGGCCTCTCTCCCTCCCTGCCTCCCTGCCTCCCAAGAGCCAGCCAGGTGCAGGCCCTGGGGAAACAGCAAAGGGCAGGAAGCAGAGTCCGGCTGTAGTGAGACAGGTGTGAGGACAGGTGCTTGCACCTGGGGGAGTGACATGGTGGAGGCGTGCCTGGGCGGGCGTGGGCCAGAGCAGAGGCCTGCTTGGCCCAGCCTGTGGGGTGGGCAGCCAGTGGGAGGGAGCGGCCCAGCAAAGGCACAAGCTCGGTGGGCAGGGAGAAAGCGGAGAGCATTTCTGCACAGAAAACAGAGGAGAGAGTGGAAAGAGGGGGACAAAACTGGGGAAGCCCGTGAAGGTTTTAATGGACAGAAGCTCACACTTTATCTGTTGGGCTCAGAGGAGGCTGCTGTCAGTCATTTACACTTTAGTATGAAGTTAAGCAGGGGAATGTGTGTTGCTTTCTAAAGGTGGATTTTCATTTTAAATTTGATTTCTGATGTGGAACGCAAGCTCCTCTGTGGTCCCTAAAAAGATCCCAAACATGCTGGGTTTGGAAGTAGGAGTGGGGTGGATGATCGCCAGTGTGAAGGGGCCACAATGGGTAGGGCCACAGGGCCCTGCTTTTGCATCTGGTCTTGGGCACCTTCGGGGTGGGAGAGACTGGACTCCTGGGTTCCCTTCTGAGCTCTGACCCAGGCCCCTCACCGCCTGGGGTCTCCGGCAGTGGCGCAGGACGCACACCCTCCGCAGCCCATGAGCTCTCTGGGGTGGTCCAGGACAGGAGTACCCCCGCCCCCGGGAGCTGCACTGTGCTGCAGCTGCGTCTGTTTGTTGATCGGGTCGTAACCATGCACGGCGTTGGCCACGAGATGCCGTCCGTAGGATAAAATATTGCTAAACATTTGCTTGGCGTGAACACAGCTCTCTGATATCCCGTCAGGGATGGAGGAGATAAGGGACCGCGTGTAGTTAGCACCAGCTGTCTCTGCTCAATGAGAGACGGAGCACGGCGTGTCCCTCCTCCCCTGTGACCCGCCATGCGTGACGACTGAAGCACTTTCTTGCCGTCTGAGGTGCGTTTCTCTGTCTCAGTTTTCAAGGACAGATACGATCACAGGTGCTGCATTTGAAATGCTTTAGGTAAATGTTTTTGCACCTGACCCCAAAGGTTCTCTAAGACGCGTGTTTTCTGAGTTCTCTGCAATCACTGGTGTGGCCGGAAAAGCCCGAGTCCCAGTGAGAGGGAAAAGCCCTGTCCTCATTTGACGAGCGCAGATAGTTTAACGAGACGCCCGGCGTGTTGGGCTTTGCCGCCGTTTCTGCGCTATTCCGGACGCGTCTCTGTTTTGAATAAGAGTCGCTCCTCTCGGGCCTCGGTCAGACGCCATCGTTGCCCTTTTGTGAACCTCAGGTGACCTGACGGCCCCAGGTGGAGAAGTGAGTCATGTCTCGGGAACAGCGTGGCTTTGCAGGGAAACCGACCGGGATTTAAACAACAATTTTGGACATTTCAGACATGCTCACACCACGCACGCACATGTGCTGCCCAGGGCCCCAACGTGACGCCATCGCCCTTGCACCGTCTCTGCTCCCCCGCCCCCCTCCCACCGGGCTATTTGGTGGCAAACCCCACATGCACGTCTCAAAATAACACATTGAGACCTTCAGCACCAGCTTTGCTGTCGGACCTCTGTGCACCAGGCCACTGTTCCCGCTGGTCTGCTGTGGTCAGTGTGGAGGGCCCTGGCGCCACCATAGCTCACGCTGCAGGGCCTGGGCTTCCAGATGTCTAAACCACAGCTGCCTCTGGCGAGAGGCCCACCAGCAGGTCCCCCGGTCCCCATTGGGGACCCAGCGAGGACAGTGCACCCCACGGTGAGTGTGCACGCCTGGCTGGGCCGTTGTCCCCTCACCCCGTTCCCCACCCCGACACTCTGCAGGAAGGTGCTTGGGAGACTGAAGAGCTCCCCTGGTGGCTGGTACCCACGTGCCCCGAGGCCACAAGGGCAGCTGTGAACAGTGAGTGTCCTGGCACGGCCCTCGGAGCGGGACCGTCTGCCCTGCCCTTGGGGTGCGGCCGACAAGCTGAAATCTCCCAGCCGGCGTTCACGACTCCACACTGGGAGACGAGCCCTTCCTCTGCTTTCCTGGGCGGAGAACAGGGATGGCGGCGTCTGTCGCAGCTTCCCATCCTCTGTGCCTGGGCGCAGCTGACAGGCGCTGCTCTCCCGCTGCCCGTCAGCGCCGGCTCTCCAGGCCATGTTGCCAGGCGCCTCGGCCGCCAGATGCATCCCGCCGGGGCATGACCCCACCTGGCCCCGGGGCCATGAGTTGTGTGTGTGTCTCACAGCAGCGGCTGCGGCCGGGGCTTCTCAGCCGTCAGTCCAGTGTGAGCTGATTGTCCCTTCCCTTCTTGTTCCGTTGGTCTCGTCCTCAGGGGTTTGCCATGTCCTTCCTGTGGGCTAATCCGAGTTCTCGTCCCTGCTCTGCGGCGGGAGGCACAGCCGGAAAGATTGGCTTTGCTCTCCCCACCCTGGGGTCTCCGTTGGAGATTTGCTCGTCCCCTGTCCCAGCTCACCACCCGCACACTCGTCCACACCTGTCTCTGGTCCTTAAAATGGACCCAAGACTCAGGCAGGTAGGCTGTTTGTTTCCCGTTGAGCAAAATGGGCCAGAAGTGCCCGTTTTGGTGGCCCGGCCCAGTCCAGCGCTGACATGTCTCTGAATCGTGGCTCTTCAGAGCTTGACATACCCTCTCCTTGTCCCCCGGGCCATCGGTGTCCTGGTGAGGCGGCCCGTCCAGGAACGTGTCATCAGGGGCCCCTCCCTCCAGGGTCCACCGGCCCCTTGGACCCTGCCGCAGTGGGCGTCTGTAGCCCTGGTGTGAGCTGCTGGGCCCATCCACTCTCAGGGGGCCGTTGGCTTGTGTCAGGCATGGAGCAGGGGGTCCCCTGTGTGGGACGTGCTGGTGACCCCAGGTGTCCGGGCTCAGACAGGCCTGGCTCGTGGCAGGTGCTCGAGAGGCTCTGGCCGTGGCCGGGACGGGGTGGGGGCAACAGGCCACGTTTCGTGTCCTCCAGAGCGAGGTCAGGCCCTGCCGGATTCCTCTGCGCTTGCTCAGCTTATTGAATCAGACCGTCCTTGTCCCCAGCGAGGCGGGAGGGGCCGGCCGTGATTCATGTGCCGTTGTTCGGAGCTGGAGGCTGAGCTCATGGAGAGGGAGTCTCCGCTCCAGGGTCACCCGAGGCCTTCCCGGTGCCACGTCGGCCGACGGCTCTGGACCTCGCTGCTCCTTGTCGCCAGGGGACCATCATTCTGGAACGTTCCCTTTGAGGGACGGCAGCCAGACCCGTTTCTCTCTGCTGTTCCTGGAAAGAGGCGTGTGTGGGCCACACAGTGGATCCCGTGTACCGGCCTCCACCGGCCAGAGCTAGCTTCCCTGGCTTGTGCCGGGCGTGGAGAGGTCGCCACGGGTTCCTTTTCATGGAAAAGACTGGAGCCATCCAGCGTCCCTTATCTACTGGGCCGGGGCGCCTGGCTCTTGGCAGAGGCCATTGGTCACGTCCCTGCCTGTCTCCCGTAACCGTGCCTCCGAGTGTAGAGACAGGCAGGTCACCGCTTGCGGCTCTCTGCACACCCACCCCGTGCGGGGCGCGGCTCACAAAGGAGTGGAGTCGAGCATAGCGTGGGGGTGTCTCGCACCCCGTCCACAGGTGCCAACTTGTCAGGTGGTCTCGGCTCTGAAGAATGCCCCCAGCCCCGGGACCTGCCCAGGATGCGGCTGACGCCCGGCATCGGCCTCCTTCCTGGTCCCAGCCTCAGCCCTGACGGGCTGGGCTTCTCCCTCTCTTGGCCTCAGGCTCCTCCTCAGAAAACAGGATGTGGGACTGGTCCATAATAAACTCCTTTGCACCCAGTAAACTCCTACATATGCTTCAAAGCCCTGCTCACATGCCCCTGCCCTCAGGGTGAAGAGAGATTGCCATCTCTGCTTTGCTGGCTCCCCACAAAACCTGCCACCTGCCACGTGCCTCTACCTGTCAGGTCCAAAATAATTTCTTCACGGAACAAAAGACGAGATCACGAACCATCTCTGAGCTGTTGCTCTCCTTGGGGATCTTGTCGAAGGCGCCTGTTCTAAGTGTGCTCTTCCTCTTCCTCCGTGTGCAGAATGCTGCCTGGCTGGGGATCACGCCCGGGACTTGTAGACGGCCCCGGATCCCCCAGCCCGGCCCCAGGCCTCGTGTCGCAGGAGCAGACACGCCCTCCGCACTGATTTTCCTCCGGTTCAGTTCTGGCCCCACCACCCACCAGCCTGCGTGCGGAGAGGACTTGACCCGCTGCTGCCTGGCTCTGGGGTTTCCGGGTCTCGTGAGACAGGACAGTGCCGAGTCCTTGGTGAGTGGCCGGCCGGGCCGTGTCATGGGCGTTGGTGCCTCTGTCGGCCGCGCCCTTAGCTGACTCCTCCATTTGCCCTCGTTTCTCCCTCTTTGCAGGTGGGCTGCCAGGTGAGGCCAGGTGAGGCCAGTGCCTGGGTCTGAGGGCAACGTTCACGTTTCGCAGCGTGGTAGCAACACCCCCGTGAAAGAATTTTGACTTTGGGCCACTGCTAGTGGCCACGAGCCACGCCTGATGCTGGTGGGGGTTGTAACTTGCTGGGACTTCCTGCCGGGGTTCCAGCTCCCTGGGTGGCCATGGGCAAAGCCCAGGCTCCCTTCTTAGACCGTAAAGCGGGTGGCTGGGATTTACGGGTCTCCCCTGCACACCCGAGGCTTCTGCAAATTCTCACGATGAGCCCCAGGCCGGGGGTTACTTCTGGATTAACACCTTTTTAAAAGAGGTTATTACCGTATGGAGACTGGGGGACTGGAAATAGTGTAAAATGTGCTGTGAAAATACACATAGAGCCGTTTTCCTCTCTGGGATTCAATGAGGGCTGTTTTTTTGGTTTGCAAATCAGTATTTTGAAGGGTGATTCACAGCACATGGGCAGAAGATAGATTAGCCGTTTTCCAAGCTGTTTTCCCATTGAAAACAGAAATGAGACAGGAATGGTACAGGAAGGATCTGGGGGCCCGGAGTCTGCACTGTGCCGAGCCCCCAGGTGACTGAGCTGCAGGTGGCTCTGACACTCGGTGACAATCCCTGCGCAGGCTGCTGAAAGCGCCCTGTGAACAGAATGCGCTAAAACCCAGGCGGAGCTTCCGGCTTGCAGGCTTTGAGCAGGCAGTTCTCGGGGGTCACGAAGGGCTCTCATTTTTCGGTAGTGATTTGTAAGTAAGCACATGACCGTGGCCCCTGCAGAAGGGCTCCAGGATCCGGGAGGCGAGCTCTGGAATTCTCCATGTGGTCTCTCCAAGTTTTAAGTTGACGCAGTCGGGAAACTGAGGCAGAGGCAAAGGGGTTTAAAAGTGTAGTCCTGAAAAGTCCAGGAGAAAAGTGCTTAAATGTATTTTATGACTCACTATTTAAAATAGCTTGGAGACAACATGGGGTCCCCGCACCGGCTTCGGGGTGAGGCCACGCAGGGCGCAAACTTCTAGAATCCTGGGGAGCCACATGACTGGCCAAGTCCAAGGGCGGCCACTGTGCAAAGACGGCTACTCCCCGGAGATGATGCACTGGCCACACGAGCCCTTGGGCAACACAGAACATCAGCTGAGCGCGCACGCCAAACCCACGCCTCGCTGGAAGCTGTGGTGGCAGATGGCGCCGACTGCCCTCCTGCCCCTCGAGGTAAACAGGGAAATGCTCCCCGGCCCTCGGCCCTCTGGGGCGCAGGCCTAGGGTGCTGACATTGGGGGGAACGGGCTGGGGGCGGGGCCGTGGTAGAGGAGCGGCCTGCGTCTCCGACCACTGGTGGAAAAACAATTCTGAGGACCGCAGCAAAAGGAAGATTTCATTTTAAATGTGTTGAGAAAATGACCATTTGGCCGGGACTGCGCGCCAGGCACCGCTTTGCTCTGGAGCTGCACAGCCCTCTGAGAACGCAGCGGCTGCCGGCGACAGGCCCCCGGCGCTATCCAGTTTCCACTGGGCTTTCCGACATTCCTGTGCGGGGATTTCTGTGGGGCTGCGGGACTGCAGCTGCCCCCCCCCCCGCGGTGCTGGCAGGCCCTGGGGGCCGCGGCAGCTGTGGATTTTGGCTGCCCCCCACCTGGCCCGCTGAATGCCTCTGCACGGAGCCGTCCCCAGCTGCGTCTCCTCCTGCACCGCCCCGTGCCAGCCCCGACGCCGTCAGAGGATTCCCGGGTGAACCCTAAAAAAATTCATGCTTTATCCCAACATCTGTGCTAACTGGAGAAAACCATTAACCTCCACCTGAGCCTCCGGATGGATTTTTTTTTTTAATATAAAAATCACTTAGCAATTGGTAAATCGCTGCCCTCCCTTGAAAACAGCTTAATTTCTAGAGACTCGATCGCTTCCTAGGAATTCCAAGGTCGGAAAGACCCAGGCACGGATCTGGCCAGGGGGCTGTTACCGTGGCGATTCATGCCACGTGTCTCCGCACAGCCCATGTTAGCAGACTTAAGCCATTTGTGCTTTCATTAATGGCTTTGGAGCTGGGGCAAGTTTCTGTCATGGGGATTTGCTCCAAATGCTGTTCCCTCCCTCTGAGGCGCTGCAAAGGCGTGCGGGCCCGGCCGGCGTTCCCCACCGTGTTCACGTCCTGGGGGGCCCAGCATGGGGGGGTCCCTCCCCACTGGCAGATTCTTCGTGCTGAAGCTCTCGCTGTCCCGGGCAGACCACCGGGGGTGGGGCATGGACAGGGCCCAGGCGCACCCCAATGGGGCCCATTTCCACACATTCTAGTTCTTTCTGTGCCCCACAAATCCAGGGAAAGGGGTGGAGCGGCTGTGCCCAGGGCGTGGGCTCCTTGCCGGGGTGACCTAGGTGGTGTCCCTCTCACGTCATGGGGGTGGCGGAGGAGCAGGGCCCCACCTGTGCACCTGCCCCAGCTGCTCCCCGAGCCCTCTGCACCTGTGGCGGGGGCTGTGCCCGGATGTTTCTTCCAACGCAGACACCTCCGCGCTGGCGAGGCCGCCCGGTGCTGTGGAAGGAAAGAACGAACAGGGAGGAGGATTTCCTGGTCACCCTGGGGACGCGTGACACAGAGATGCACCTCCTCCAGCCACAGGGAGCAGGGGATCTTCCTTCTTCCGCGGCGTGAGTGTCGTGTGCAGGTGTGAAGGTCACGGCCACCGTCCCCAAGGTCACTGACCACAGAGTTGGAGACACCTTTGTCATCTCAGAGCCTGCATGGACACAGGGACATGGGTTTCTTCCGCTCTGCCAATGGCTGAGCTCCACACACTGCACCGCGCCGCACAGCTGCTCTTGTCTGACTCTCCCTGTCATTCCGTCTTAGCTAGTCCGGCCCCCCGTGAGTGGCTGGGTCGCACCCCACAGTGCGGACCTGAGGGTTCCCCTGCACACTGGGGCGCCAGTCCTGAGAGTTCGCCGTTCCAGACGGTGCTCTGCCCACAGCTCTGCACCACACGTAACTGGCAGTACGGGGGCTGCGTCCCAATTCCTGTGCACTTAAATGTCATCTTACGAGTTTGGGCGTCTCTGTTGGGTGGATGGTGTCAGCGACCCCTCCCTGCTGCACTGTGCTGAGTGCAGCTTTGGTGCCTGGAGAAGACAGGTGGCCTCCCGTCCCAGCCCGGGGCTGAGACACGTGCCCAGGGAGGGTCTGGCACTGGCAGCTCCTGAGCTTCCCGGGTGCGATTTACTGGCTGGGCAGCTGCATCCCCCTGGGCCGAGGGCAGGCCCTGCGGGAAGCGCCGGAGCCCGGGCAGCTGCTCTGGAACAGATGCAGGGGGTGATGTCTGAGCCACGGGGATTGGTCAGTCAGGGCTGTCAGCTTCCCAAGGAGGGCCACCTGCTGTCTGTGAGGCTCAGGGTCCCACGGCGAGTGCGGAGGAGGCGGGGGCCGGTCTGGGGCAGTTTGGAGACTCAGGACGTCTCCTAGGGGAGGTGGGAGCTGCCTCAAGGACCCCCAGGTGGTCTACCTGTGGCTGCCCCTCCCCCACCCACCTGGAGCGCAGATCCCAGGCCACAGCAATGAACACACTCGCACCCGAGACCCCCGGAGCCAGGCCCAGACTCAGTCCCCTGGGAAAATTGCAAAAACCCGGCAGCCAGGACCAGCGCAGAGATTGCGGGAGTTTCTGAGTCTGAGCCCCTCGCTTGGGAGGGGGGTGGATGGGCCGGCCCCTGTTGCCGGGCCCTTGCGTTTCCTCGTCCTCCGGCCAGCATCGTGCCCAGGTGCTCGGGAGGCCGGCACCAAGCATCCTCGTCTGCAACAGCTGTTGGGTGCACCGTTTGGGGCTCTGTGGGGCTGACTGTGTTTCTGTCTGTTGGTCGCTGCCCTGTCCCTGGGACAGCGCCAGCCATGGTGCGGGCGGTCAGCCAGCGCCTGCCGAGTGAACCCATGAGCGCACAGATGGAGGCGTGAGTGCCTCCGCAGCGTCCCGAGACCAGGCCTGTCTCCCAGATCACGTGCTGTTTCCCCCCGCTGCCACGGTGACTCTCTCAGGCCACACAGGAGGCCCAGTGGTGAGTTCTCTGGGGCCACAGGACGTGGATGGAGGTGAAAATGGCCCTGTGTCACGGACACGAACCACCCACGCATCTGGCTACGGCGCAGGCTCCGCCCACAAGTCTGGGGAGGGGCTTGGGATCCTGCGTCACTGACGGGCCCGGGGACCACGTCCTGTGGCGGGGGTCAGGCCACCAGACGTGAGGAGGCGCAGAGTTGGGGAAACTGACATGGAAGGCGTAAGTCAGGGGCACAGCTATGAGCGCCGACCCACAGGGCCGAGTTCAAGTCCTGCGTCTGCTGTTTACAGGGATGTGGCCTAGGGCCTCCCACCTGGAACCTCCACCGTTTATAACAACATTGAGACGTGATGTTCACACCGCCTGTTCATGCACGCCGATGACGGTTAGCTATTACGGACACACAGAGCTGTGCGGCCATCACCACAATCAGTTGTAGAACGTTCTCATCACCCCAAAGGAAGCCCTGTGTCCACCAGCAGTCACGTCCCACCCCTCCCCCAGCCCCTGGCAGCCGGGGGTCCACTCTTCGTCTCTGGAACTTGCCTAGACACGGCGTCATGCCATGTGCCGGCTCTGTGACTGGCTCCCCTTCGAGGCTCATCCCCGTGGTAGTGGCTGTCAGGGCATCACTCTCTTTATGGCAGGATAGGGATCTGCCGCGTGGACAGACACTGGTTTATCCATCACTGTGACGGCGTCTGGGTGGTTTGCACTTTCTAGCTGTCACGAATGACGCTGCTACCAACATTGGCCACATGTTTTTGCGTGGACCTGTGTTTTCACTTCTCCTGGGCACGTACCCATGAGCGGCATCGCCACGTCACAGGTGACTCTGTGGCTGACATCCGAGGAGCTGCCGGACTGTTTCTGCAGCGGCTGCGCCATCCTGCGTCCCGCCAGCCATTCCTCCCACCCGTGCCAGCACTCCTTGTGGTCCGTCGTCTGCATACAGCTGCCTGGTGGGGTGGGCGGTGTCTCCTGTGGTTCTGATCTCCACGTCCCCGATGGCTAATGACACCGAGTGTCATTCCAGGTGCTTATTGGCCATTCGTGTATCTTCTTTGGAGAAATGTCTGTTTGGGTCTTTTGCCCGTATGGTAGGTTACTTGTCTTTATTAGTTGCAGGAGTTCTTTGCGTATTCTAGACACAAGTTCCTTTTCAGATATGTGATGTGCAAGTATTTTCTTCCACTGTGTGCCTTTTCTTTTTTAGACAGAGTCTTACTCTGTCACCTGGGCTGGAGTGCAGTGACATCACCACAGCTTAGCTCAGCCTCCGACTCCTGGGCTCATGCGATCCTCCTGCCTCAGCCTCCCAAAGTACCAGGAGTACAGGCGCTACCATGCCTGGCCCTTTTGACTTTCATGATAGTGTTCTTAGCACAAAAGTTTTAATTTTGATGTAAATTATCTATTTTTTCTTTTCTTAGTGTGTTTTTATGTCATGTGTAAGAAACCATTGCCTAACCTAAGATTACAAAGATTTACACCTTTGTTTTCCTCTAAGGCTTTTGCAGTTATAGCTCTTACATTCACCCTTCATCCATGCCGAGTTACCTGTTGTACGTGGTACGGGGCGGGGTCAGCCTCATCCTTTCGTGTGTGGGAATCCTGTGACCCCAGTGCTGTTTGTTGAAGACGATTCCTTCTGCCACGAATGGCGTTGGCATCTTTGTCAAAAACCAACTGACGGCCAGGCGCGGTGGCTCACGCTTGTAATCCTAGCACTCTGGGAGGTCGAGTCAGGAGGATCATTTGAGGTCAGGAATTCAAGACCAGCCTGAGCAAGAGCGAGACCCCGTCTCTACTGAAAATAGAAATAAAGTAGCCGGACAACTGAAAACATATAGAAAAAATTAGCCGGGCATGGTAGCGCATGCCTGTAGTCCCAGCTACTCGGGAGGCTGAGGCAGGAGGATCCCTTGAACCCAGGAGTTTGAGGCTGCTGTGAGCTAGGCTGACGCCACGGCACTCTAGCCTGGGCAACAGAGTGAGACTCTGTCTCAAAAAAAAAAAAAAAAAAAAAATTGACCCCACATGTGGGAGGTTGAAGCATCAGATTTGTATCAGAATGAGAATTAACACTGGCCTTGCGCTGCTCTTACAAGGGTTAAATAAAATAATCCACAGCAGGACCTTCCCGTGCGCGGGCTGGCACCTAACCAGCCTTGGCGTGCCGGGTGACGCCGAAGGCAGCCTACAGGGACCCGGGTGTCCTTCCCCACAGGCCTTCGCGGTGCTGCCGAGGCGCAGGCTGGGAGGGGCCGGGCGGCGTGGCCTGGGCTGCGGCGCATGGGCAGCGGCCTCCCGTCTCCCCGCCATGTCTCGTTGCCATGCCAACGGCGGCCCGGCCCACGCACGCCCAACCTGGCCAGCAGGCATGGAAATAATGACTCCGTCTTTTCACAGAGGCGGACGATGATCTCAGGTGAGGGGTAGGGAGTTGGAGCAGGACGCCCTTGGTAACAAAGCCTCGGAGGAGAAAACACAGCCCCAAACAGTCGTTTCTAGAAAGGCTGCTTCACCCGGGGCTTCCTCGCCGGGCTCTGGCCGCCCGTGGACGTTCCTCCTGCGTGGGGCTCGGCGTGTCCTCGGGGCTGCTCATGCCCGACTCACGGTGTCAGGGTGTCTGCGGTGTCCAGCGCAGGACCGGGTGCTCCGGGAGCGCAGTCCTGGGCTGAGTCGTTACTGTCACCTTGGTCCACGCCTGCCCCTCTTCTCATGGTGCTGGGGGACGGGCCCGGCCCTGTTGCGTCTGTGCCATGTGGGGCCTCTGTGCTCCCGGCAGGGAAGGGCTGGATGGCGCCTGTGGAGGAGCCGCGTGGAGGGTAGGGAGGGTGCAGAGGAGCAGCTTCTCTCATGTCCCCGAGTCCCACGCGGCATCTCGAAGGGAAAACAGCAGTTGAGCCTTTGTCTGATGTCTCGTTGTCCTTTGGAACAGAGCTGCGCTTCATTGGAGCCTCTGAATATTTATCTTAGCATCCTTCCCATCATTTAAAATCATTTGCCGTGTTCTAGGGGACGTTTCGCGCTCCCTGTAGTGCAATGGCGCTGTTGTCTGCACAGATGCTCGGGCCGGCGATCTCTGTGCCTTGTCACTGGCACGGGCTGAGGCCGTCTGCATCGCGAAGCGGGCGTGTCCCCCGTGGGGACGGGAGGGTCGGGGTTGGACTGGCCGGGTGGGTCCCACGCGGCAGGTGCCTACTCTGTTCTCATTGGTGGCTCCTCCGTCCGGCAGGTGTCTAGGCGCCTGGTCCCAAGGCTGCCTGGGCGACCCTGAGCGGCCTGTTTTCCCTCCTCTGGACTCAGTTTCCTTAAGTGTGAATTCTGTTAGTGTTTCCCGTACCCCCGGGAAATGATTCAGTCATGTTGTTGCCGGTGGGAGGCGCCGCTGCCCCATTTCTCCCTAATCCTGTGATTGTTACCAGGAGGGAGACCTGGTGTGACGCTGACAAGCCATCCCCACCGTTCATCTCCCTCTTAAGCAAAGAGACAGCCAACGTCAGGCCCAGAGGCCTTGCTGGGAAGGAGAATCTCGCTGGACTTTAATGAGTTTCTAGATGAATTTATTTTTAAGGTCCCCCTCCATGTCCAGCAAGCGACGCTGGTTTCCTTCTGAGGCCTGGCACCGGTCCTGGACGTTTTATTTCAACGGGGTGCCGCTGCTCATCATCATGTTGACACACACTGGGAGGAGCTGCCTCGCACCCTCTGACCCCGAGCTTCTGGTTTCGCTGGGGTCTTTCCTAAGAGGGCGAGGGGCTCAGTGAACAGGTCTCGAGGGGTCTGGGAGGCAGATGGTCCACCCGTCCCTCTTTTCTCAACTCTTCCCAGACCAACGTAACGGAAGTCTTCCTTGCAGGATATCAGGATGTAGTTGTGCCCAGACGCAGACTGGGGGGCCAGTGGGCCTCCCTGCCACAGCCGGCAGCAGAGGCACCGGGCCTGCCGTCCTGCCGGCTGTTGTCCCCAGACATCCTGCCGTTTTCCACCAGTGACCTGCAGGACGCATGGAGCCACCAGGCCGCCGGCAGGCAGGAGCCCCGAGAAGCTCAGGATGCACAGAAGCGTTTGTCAGTTCAGCTGAGGAGTTCAACATGAAGGCACAGGCAACTGTCGCCAGTACACGTTTACGGGGAGCGTGACGTCGCAGTAAAAGACATCTTCGCTACGTCAGCGCGGTGGGCGAGGCAGGAACGTGCATGGAACGGGCGAAGCCACCAGCAAGCAATCGTCATGTCAGGACGTTGTCCTAATCCAAGCAGAAGCGAGTGGTCAGAACACGTCACTGTGAACAGAGTGGCTCGACCACAGAGCTCTCGGGATGAACCAATGTCGAGTGAAGAAACAAAACGAGCCGTCTGCGCTGCAGCGGATGCTCCTCTCTGTGTTGCCGCCGCCTCCAGGCAGGGGTTAGAATCGCTGAACCGTTCTGCAAAGGAGTCCTCTAAATTCGGGTTGCATTTTGCATAAACTTCACTGGAAACTTAAGTATTCAGTGAATGTTGTGCCAGAAAACTTCAGTTCATAAACCTTTCATGAAGTGCAATTATTGCGCAGAAGGAAAAAAAAGTTTGCTCAAAGAAAGAAGCTGAGATGTTTCCCTGTGAGAGCAAAGGGGTGGGCTGAGGCAGTCAGACAGTGCCAGCTGGTTTTGTGCGTGGGATTTGATGTGCAGGGTCCCGGCTGGCTGCCTCATCGTGGAGTGTCCTGGCCGTGAGGAGGAGCGTCCTGACGAAATTCCCATTTCCTAACTGGATGTATCTGCAGTCTAGGCTCCAACGGGACGTCCTGGAGACAGCCTGAGATTGTGAAGCGTTTAGATTTGGCAAAACATTCAAAAGCATCATAAATAGAGACAACTTCTTGGATGAATTTTGGCTTGTAAAGTATTTGCGGATGAAAAGTTCTCTGAACGGAGAGGAAAAGGCACCCCCTGTGCAAATGGCCACACGTGTCCACGCGGACACCTTAGAGCTGAGAGCGTCCCCACATGGCCGCACTGGCCCTGCGCCCACCGGCCCCGCAGAGCCGCGGGCGAGCCTCCCCCCCCCCCACCCGCCCCGTAGAACACCACCCTCCACGGTGCAGAGTCAGCCGAAGGCGTCGACGATTTTGAATTTGTCAGTATACGATATTGGAGAAAATCGGGGGATATTTCACGAAAAAATAGAAGTAATAAATAATGAAAAAAGACATTCTTGAAAGGAAAAGAAACAACACCAGTGACCTAGTTTTAGAGGCAGATAGGCTTGAAAAACAAAGTCTGTAAATATGTAGCAAGAGTAGTTAATTCTGCTTGCGTTTTTAATGTCCTGAAAATCAATATAAGTCACTTTTTAGAATTTTACTTTAACAGACAGATTTGTACTTTAATTTTTGAAATAATTTATTTTTGATAATAGGTTTTAAGTAAAGCTATTTTATAGATCCACCAGTGAAAAATAAATAAAAATGTTAGACAATAAGTAGATATTTCCAAAAAAGTATCTATCTTAGCAATTGCCTTGAGTGACCCTCTTGCTGTCATGGTGTCTTCGTTTGCCTGGCGAGTTTCGCTGTCGCCCTGACAACGTTGTACCCTGCATCTACCTATGGCGTGATCACCCCGCCCACGCCTGTGTCTTCTACCCCGTACGGGTGCAGATGAGACGTTAATTATTAGTTGAGCTATTCAACAAATACTTAGTGCCGGCTCTCTGCCAAGTGTTGTAAATTTGCAAACCCAGAGCTTGTGCCTAAAATGAACCGGAACTCTGGAGCCGCCAAGTTGAGACCCCACTCCGGGAGGAATGCGGGAAGGCGGGTCCCGGGGGAGGGAGGAAAACCCCGGGGCCCAGCCTGGAGGGGCGTCCTAATTCCATCTGGGAGTCGCGACCCAGGGCGCAGTCGTGGCACCGGAGAGTGGAGGGCGTGGGGGGCGCCAGCCGGCAGAACCTCGGATGGGGGGGGTGACAGCAGAGCCCCGCCCCCAGCCTGCTGCTGGAAGAGGCTCTCGTGGGACAGACGGGGCTCCGCACCCCACTGCCCAGGACGGCGGCCTGATTAGGTTTTCACAAGAACAGCGTTTGCTTCAAGGAAGGAGGCACCCAGCGGTGCTTTCGTGTCAGCTGGTGTCTCAAACCGTCTTGCCTCCCACACTTGGAATCTGGTGCCCCCCGCGGCACGGTTCGGCCCATGGCGCCCCCCGCCCGGCGCATCCTGGAGCGCGCGTGTGTTTCGGGGAAGAGCGACCCATGTGCCACTGACTCACTGGCGCTCCGCTCACCAAAACACGGCTCTGTGAGAGCTAATGGGCGCCGGGTAGCCTTTCAGATCCTTTTTATGAGCCTCTTACCAACCCTCTGGTTCGAAGCCAAGTGTTAACAGAATCTCAGCTTCAAAAGACCAAGCGAGGTCTGGGCCGAGGTGCAGACTTCCGCGCGGTCGCTGAGCTTGGCCGGGCGTTTCCCGCTGGTTTCCAAGCCAGGCAGTTGGGAAAGACGCTAGAATCTCGGTGAAGTCATTAACTGTTCTTCTCCCTTCGTGTGTTTCAGGCTGACCACAGGCCTTGAGAGGGGACTCTCGGGGGCCCCTGTCACTGTCCTCGGGGCCCTGGGTGGCTCCACGTGTGCTCGTGACCTCCTATGGGGTCTTGTGGGGCTTATGCAACTTGCTGCTAATAGCCTGTTTCTTTTGCCACCAAATGGCGGTTTCAGCAGTCACTCTGTCCCTTCTCCTCACCGGAATATAGTTTGTTCACTCACTCATTCATTCATTCATTCATTCATTCCTTATTTGACAGCTTGTCTTGAGTAGGACATGCACTATGGGGTCCTCGGTGAGCAGAAGGAGGCGCAGGTGGGACGTCCATGCAGCACAGAGCTGGGGGCCGCAGCAGCTGCAGGCGGGTGGGTGGCTCAGGGGCTGGCGCAGTGACGGAGGGACAAGTAAGGGTGTCCAGGAAGAACATTCTGGGAGGGGCGAGCAGGGTGTTCCAGTGATGAGTGCTCGTGCCCCCAGACTAGTCTGCCCCAGTGCCCCTGAGGCCCTCCTGTAGCAGGGCACCTGGAGAGGAAAGAGCCGCCAAGAGAGGGCTCCAGGGACCTGCAGAGAGGTCCCCCAAGGTGCCAGGACTACCTGTGAGACGAGCGTCAGGCTCACGAGCTTGGCTTTAAATGCACACACCCCGAAATAATAACAACTCTCTTAACTCCTCTTGTCGGGCACTGTGTCTCCCTCCACTGTCCTCTATTCGTAGCTGTCCCTGAACATCAGTGGATGAGAAACCTGCATACTCTGTGGTCACATACGGAAACTGCACAGAGCGCGTAAGTGGGTGTCAGACCCGCAGCTGCCTTGCCCTTGGTCCTGGGTTATGTCCTTCCTGTTGTGGATGACACGCTCATGCCGGAAGGGGACAATATATTTTTAGGGTTTATATTTAAAATGTGGGGCCGGGCGCGGTGGCTCACGCCTGTAATCCTAGCACTCTGGGAGGCCGAGGTGGGCGGATTGCTCAAGGTCAGGAGTTTGAAACCAGCCTGAGCAAGAGCAAGACCCTGTCTCTACTAAAAAATAAAAAGAAATTAATTGGCCAACTAA
>CAUYRT010085964.1:0-28078 GCA_963574885.1 Lepilemur ruficaudatus | reverse complement strand
AACTCCTGGGCTCAAGCAATCCTTCTGCCTCAGCCTCCCAAGTAGCTGGGACTATAGGCATGTGCCACCATGCCCAGCTCATTTTTTCTATATATATCTTTAGTTGGCCAATTAATTTCTTTCTATTTATAGTAGAGACGGGGTCTCGCTCTTGCTCAGGCTGGTTTCGAACTCCTGACCTTGAGCGATCCTCCCACCTCAGCCTCCCAGAGTGCTAACATTACAGGTGTGAGCAACTGCACATGGCCTCTAATAAGCTTTTGTAGTGGATTCCTTAGGATTTTCTATATACAAAACCATAACATCTGCAAATAGAGATAGTTTTACTTCTTACTTCCCAGTCCATATGTCTTTTTTTTCTTGCCTAATTGCTCTGGCTGGAATCTCCAGTATAATATTGAATAAAAGTGGCAAAAGTGGACATCTTTGTCTCGTTCCTGATCTTAGGGAGAAAGCTTTGTGGCTTTCACCATCAAGTGTGATGGTATGATATTCTCTATTGCATGTTGTTTAGAGACAGGGTCTCACTCTCTCACCTGGGCTTGAGTGCAGTGGCATGGTCATAGCTCACTGTAACCTCAAACTCCTGGGCTCAAGTGATCTTCCTGCTTCACCCTCCTGTGTAGCTGGGACTACAGGCACAGACTTTCATGCCTGTCTAACTTTTCTTTTTTTTGTAGAGTCCAGGGCCCTGCTATGTTGTCCAGGCTGGTCTCGAACTCCTGGCCTCAAATCATCCTCCCATCTTGGCCTCTCACAGTGCTGGGATTACAGGCGTGAGCCACCATGCCCAGTGGCTGTAGCATGTTTAAGTTTAAAATCTTCATCCTGGAATTCATAACATTAGCAACCTTCTTCAAGAGTATTAAGAGAGAGAAGTCACACAAAATTTTCTGTATATAAAAGCAAGCATAGATAGTAAAAAGACCAGAAGAAAACGGACTTCATTTACTGCCTGCAGCGGCCTCCTCCAATTGCCCCTGGACTATGGAACGAGCTCTGCCCCCTGCTGGGAGGCGCAGACCATGCTGGAGCCTTCTGCTCTCTGAGCTGACCACACTCCATTGTGTGTGTTTTCAAACCTGCTTGTACCAGTTATACTTAAGTGATTACATAACTTAATTCAATTATATGTAAACCGTTAGAAGTTAAAAGGGAGGTGGTTTTATGACACAGGTGAATGCTTTAGGAAGATGGCTTTTCAATTAGGCACGAACAAAATAGCTGTGTACTATCCGGGGTGTATGGAAACCTGTGAGTATTTAGTGCTCAGTTCCCACTTCACTTGACAGAAACAGAAACTGAGCTTCTCAGAAAATGCACGAAGGTGTGAATAATCATCCAGTAGACCCATAACCCAAGAAAGGTCTTGCTCTAAATCAAGAGATAAGGGATATATTTACCATGTTTGATATTAAAATAAAATGGTTTATGTCAAAGTACGTCTCTACCATATTCATGATCCGCTCTTTAATAACCCTTTTTCAATCACCCAGCTCCTCGCCAGGGCTGATGGTACCAGAAAGCAGGCTTCTTCTGAGCGCTCACATGCATGGTGGTTACCTGGGCAGGCATAATTAAATATCATTTTTTTCTGTCTCCTTCTTTTTTAGAGAGATAGAGTCTCACTCTGTTGCCTGGGATAGACTGCAGTGGAGTCATCATAGCTCACTGCAACCTCAAATTCCTGGGCTCGAGTGATCCTCCTGCCTCAGCCTCCCGAGTAGCTGGGACTACAGGTGCACGCCACCACGCCCGGCTAATTTTTCTATTTTTAGTACAGATGGGGTCTTGCTCTTGTTGAGGCTGGTCTTGAACTCCTGACCTCAGCAATCCTCCCACCTCGGCCTCCCAGAGTGCTAGGATTACGGCATGAGTCACCACTGCGCCCGGCCTTTGTCTCCTTCTTACCATTTAGTATTTTCAAGACATTCTGACGAGTCTGGATTACTTTCATGGTAGAGAAAAGGTATGTAAAATTTCTTTTTGAAGATGCAGATTCCGTCACTGCCCAGTAACAGCGGGAAGGAATTACGAATGCAGACGTGCTGCACCGCCGTGGCCAGTGTTGTCACTGGAGCCAAGACGGCGCCCCAGTGCCACAAAGGCAAACAAGCAGGAAAGGTGCAAAGGGAACACCGTAAAGCAATAAAGTGATCAGGACTCACGCAGATGCTACTTTAATCGCAAGTTAATAAGACGTTGAAATAGACGGGTGCTTGGGTGGAACTTGAGGTGGGCACTGCGGTTCAGCGCTGGGCGCTCTCACAGGCAGACGGGGGACACCACACTAGATTAACCTGGGTTTCCTGGGAGAAGGCCAGAACCCAGAGTATTTTTAAAGAAACACAAAGTTACTGCTCTGGTGTGGACAAAATAAGTGGATTGAGAGGCCTGTTTCACAGCCCCAAGTCCCCGCCTCACCGAACTCGATCTCGCTTTTACACCCACGGCACACACGCTAGGCTTACAGCAGGTGTCTAATAACTGAACGAAAGCATGAGTGATGCTGGTCCTTCTGCTATAAATCAGGCTTCGGGAAGTCGGCCTTCCACTGCACCCCTCCCTCCCCATCTCGTAACTGTTAATACATTTTCTTATGTTTGAGACAGAATTCCCTGAACCCGAGTGCACAAGCTGAATGCACAAGGTCGCGGAAGCGAAGGGTCTGAGGAGCAGAACGTTACACCGATCTGGCCGTGCTCTGTGCCAGGCACCACGCTGATGCCAGTGAGACAAAGGAGGCCTCAGACGGTCCCCAACCTCCACCAGACCAGGAATAAAAAGCCATAGTGCCCCTGGAAAGAGGAGCTAGTTGAGGTGTGCTTAAACCTGCAGGGGGGGCAGGGGAGGGCCCCAGACAGCCTGAGTTGGCTGAGGAAGAGCAGGGGGTTGTTCGGGGCTGACGGGGCTGACAGGGCTGCAGGGCGGGTTGTCTGGGTTGCCGGGGACGCAGCAGGCAGAAGAACCGTCCAAAGGAGGGGCAGTAGGTGTGGCCATTTTACATCCATCTCCTCCTCACGCCTCCCCACCCTGGCCCCACCTTCGTCCATGCCTTAGCTAGACCCTGGGGACAAGGACCATTATCCCGCATTGGGAGGCACATTTTATACCATCAAGAAATCGTGATCCAAGTCGCCACCAGCTCCAGAGGAAGCTTCTCCCGAATGTCCCACCCACACTGCCCACCACCACTTATCTGAGACAGGCTCTGCCTGGCTTGGAGGACCCACTCAGCGGAGGAGGGTGGGGGTGCCTGGGTGGTTGAATGACCAACCCAATGACCCCAGTGACCAAACGAGCAAGTCATTCTAAAGAACAGGCACCTCTAAAGGTTGAGGAGCCCAGGGAAGCAGACGTGTTCCCTCTCGTTGAGGATGACCTGCGTGTCCGGCTGAACTCACACAAGCAGCTTGTACCTGGGCCAGCGCCTGGGGAGGAGGTGTGGGGGTGTTCTAGAGAATTCTGTAAGTGAATGCCAGTAATGCCATACTCAGGCTTATCTATGAGCATTCTGTTCCCTAGAGGATGAAAACAGTTTGCACCACTCTGCAAGCAAATATAAATCCCTTAAGAAACTAGTTTGGACGGGTGGGTGGGGTGGTAGGGAGGGTGAGAAGAACAAATATTTAAAATCTAACATCCTCCAGAGCGGTCCTGGCCCCATTTGGAGAGAGGGGGGTTGGGACGGCGGTGCCTGTCGTGTTGGGGGTGTGTTGGAGGACCACACCAGACACACAGAAGGAAGGGGAGGAAGCAGGAGAAAAGCAAGAAACTCACATCCTCATTTTTATACTATACTGCTGAAAATACCGTACGTTCGGTTCTGCTTGATGAAGTCAGCGCCTGACTGCACTTAACCACCATCAATAAGAACCATCATACATAAAGCCCCAGGGTCTGTGCTTCTCAGCTTGGTCACAGTCATCCCACCTGGTCAGACACCCTTAGCAGATCATTTACACTCTGCAGGCTCGAGACACCAGTGTCCTTCATGTCTCTGTGACACAGAACTGCCTCCCAACTCAAGGAGGAAAAGCGTCACAAAGGGGTGGGGATGGGGGTGGCAGACAGAGTTAATATCTGAGGATAAGAGAATGCCTCCTCTGAGACTCCAAAGCCCAGCCCTGAACGAGGATTTGGGCAGTGCTGGGGTTGATGGCAAGCCGGGTCTGGCAGGCCTCCTGCCTGGTCTCTGCGATGGCTGACCACCCCGTCTACAGCACTGCTGAGAGAGAAGGCTGGGGGAGGCTCCCTGGGGCCCTCCATGTCCCCCAGATCTCCAGTTGCTGCTGCCCAACTCCCTTCTCTTCACCCACTCTCAAAGGGCACGGATGCAGCCAGGCGAGTATCCTGCCTGGAAGCCACCACCCCGGCTCTGATAAGGGAGGTCTGAGACACCCCCCCCCGAGGCATTGCACATACGTGTACACACACACAGGCCATGGCGTGCTCTCTCACACACTCACAGACATGAGGCATCGCACATCCGCGCACACAGGCACCCACCACCTTGGCCTTCTCCCTCTCGCGTACACACACACAGATGCACCCCTGGAGCACACACCCGTGCACACATTCAGACTGCCCACGACGAAAACTTCCATTTATTTCCACCATTATCCCTCACGGTTTGGAAAAAAACAGGCCATCTGTGTGGTCATGCTACTTAAGAAATCTCCCAAAATTTGCCAAATGTCCTCAGCATTTGCCCCATTTGGTGAGGGGGGAGGGAGTTATAAATTAAGAATTGTTTCCTAGTTTCTGCACATTTTCTAAATATGCTATGGTGAACATGCATGATCGCATTTATGGTCAGGAAAAGTACACAACTTTTAAAACTTTTTCTAAGACAAATCAATAGCATCACAGGAGGACACATTCGCACTTTGATCTCCTTCGAGTGTGCACACGGCACTGTGGGGTATCAGACGCTGTCTCCATCTCACAAACGAATAAGCCGCGACAGAGCGTGGGAGCGCTGCCCATGGCCGCCCAGCCAGCACGTGGCAAAAATTGAGAGTGCGGTACCTTCACCCCTAGGAAAAGGCCTCTCTGGTGTTTCCCAAAGACAGACAGGGGGAGAAGGGAGGGAAGGGAAGAGGGGCGCTGAGGCGTGTGAGGCGTGAGAAGCGCATCTCACTCATTTGATTATAAAATATTCCTCAGCCACCAGATGGTATAATAGTGGCTGTAGATGCCCAATAGCTTTTCTTAATTTCTATGCACAGGGCTCCATTTCAGGGCCTGAGGAGTGATATCCAAGAAGCTATTCTGGAGTTACATAAAGACAATAACTACAATTCAGAAACGCCACTCCATACATCCGCTCAACAGATGTGTACTCGTTCTCGCTTCCTGGATGAACAGGCCTTATGCTAATCCGCAGGCACCTGGTGGCACTTTGGGGCCCCCTTGCTGGCATGGCCTGACCAGGCAGGGCCTAGGATCTGGGCTTGTTACATAATTAATCCTTGGCTCAGGGCCGCCGCACACTCTGCACAGACGGACGGTCACAGGGATGGCCGTGGGGAGAGAGAACATCAAAGACCATGTCCCCAGCGTCCTCCGAGCAGGAGCCGCTGCGCCTCCAAGATCAAAGCTGCAGGGCTGATGAGTTCACTGTGGCACTCAATCGTCTGCTTGGCCTGTTCTGCCTTTTTCGTATTTTGTTTGGTTTTTAATAAGGGAGTCTTCATTCTGGCTCCTCCGACAACTCAGCAGCCTGGTTAGGAAGCAGCAGGCTCAGAGCTCTGTGCAGCGCCCACCGCACGGGGCGGCTGCTCTGCTGGGCCTGAAGCTGCCCTGCAAGGCGGCAGCTCACCAACGCTCTCCACCGCCAGAGAGGCGCGGCCTCTGGGAGGCACGGGGCCCAGAGCCTCGCTCCAAAACTGCTCACCTGGGAAGAGGGGGCCGTCCGTCGGCTGGTGTCTAGCCCTGCAGACCGACCCCTCTGGTCTTTCTGCCCTAGCCTCTTCTCTCTCCCTATACCCTCAGCCACCCCCACCCCAAGAGAATGGCAGAAAGACCTTAGGTCACCAACCTAACAAGCTTTACAAGGAAGGGTTTTGTCTCTGGTCTTCAAATTTAGTTCAGTTCCAAATCAATCACTTAGACTTGGCATTGGCCACATTCAACCCAGCATCTGCAGTCACAGGCAGTCGAAGCCTGCAAACCCACACACCAGAGGCGCCACCTGAAGCCATGTCCACCTTGAAAATACTACAGACTTCCAGAAACCTCCAAGTTGAGAATCAAAAGACAGGAACACCCTGGGGACAGCAGGAATAGCTTACATGGAAGTATGCGGGAGATAGGCTGGCCCACCTGCCCACCTGGTGGCCCACTATGCAAACACCCCCTTCCCATCCAGAATTCCTGGGGGGAGATATGGCACTATCAGTCCTTCACATGCTAGTGAGAACTGCCATCATCTTGCCCCTAGAAGAAAGTCCTATTCCAAAGATGAGCCTTCTTAGCAAAAGGGCTGGGGAGGAGGGGTCAGTAATTTGAGTGTGGTATGTTTTAGGGGGGTGGGGCTGGCCTCTGTGGAGTGCTAGAGGGGGTACCTCAGGGGAGAGCAAAGTCTTGGGCAGGATGGGCACACTAGGAGGAAGAGGTGCAAAGAAGAATGACAGGAGCCAATGTTGCCTTTGCCTTATAACTCTGTACCTACAGCCCGACCTCCGTTAGGGGAAAGGAAATGGCTCTTCCTCCTCCTCCCTCCCGTCGGCACGAGTCCCCGCTCTGGGACAGAGCCAGCCTCACATCATCGCTGGGTGATGCAGCGGTGTCTGATCCCACGCCCCAGAGGGGAATTCCTGCGGAATCAGGCCCCTAGTTCCAACGTGACTTTAGCTGAAGCTCCCTGGTTTCACATGCCGGGAAGTCCGTGTCTCAACTTCTGGAAACCAGCCCACGTTTAAACTGGGGGCTCCCCACAGAGCCGTTGTACACCTCAGCAGCCTACCAGCTCGCAGGGACACAAGATTTTTTAAACTGTAGGAGACAAAGCAGAAGTGCCCTCCGTGCTTGCCCAGAGCACTGCCAGGACGGGGCGGGAGAAGACACATGGGGCCTGCACATGGCGAGATGGCGCTTATGACTTAACCCAGAGCGCCACTCACACATTTAACAGCCGCGTGGCCCAGGTGCCGGCTTTCTGAATCACCTTGATCATGGGGAGGCCTGGAGTCCCGGGAGAGGGGGCATGGGGTGGTTTATCCACCAGTCTGGAAGTTATTTAATACTGTGACAAAGAGCTCCATGCCAGGCCACACCCACTGGACATCGGCACTGCTGACCCCACTCAGGCATGTGGTCGGAGCTGCCTCTACAGCAGAGAGGGCAGCCGGCAGCCACAGAGCCCAGGAGGAAGCAGACGCCAGTACACACGTCCACAGGCACTTCAGGTCTGATCCTTGCCACAGCCGGCCCGGGGAACGCTGACATCGCACACGCCCGAGCTCAGGCCAGCGTCAAATGCAGGGCTGGCCGGCTCCAAAGCCTGTGCTTCTGCCGTGGGGCTCAGCCAGGCCCCAGTGAGCATCAGCATGGCCACAAATGGGACAGGGCATTGGCAGGGAGAGACACAAACAGCCACTCACAGGCTGCAGCCTGAGTTTCAGCCACGGGACAGAGAGACGAACAGAATCCTCAAAGGCCAACCAGATCACCCTGAATAGCTTCTGGAGGGGAGCCGCCCTGCCCAGGAACAGATTGTGCGTCTCTCTGCCTAGAAGTCGGGCTGGATGAAAAAACAAAACTCAACTAGAGAGAGAACAGGAGCCACGGGAAGGAGCTTAGCACCCGGCTTAACACATCTGGCTCTCTGCAGCCAGGTGCCTTTGCACACGCTGTTCCCTACACCTGGGAAGCATTCGCCCCCATTTCCTCCCTGCTGAAAGTGTCACATCCTGCAAAGCCCAGCACAAGCTCACCTCCCTGGGCTAGGGTAGCCTGTTGGTCCCCCCCGGAGCTGTTATTTATGCTCCTCCTCCCCCATCGGGCCAAGATTGCACTTGTCATGGCTGGGTCGCAGGACCCTGATCAGGCTGGCCTTGCACAGAAGGCAGGGCGGCCGCACCCAGAGCACCTTCGCAGAGAATGGGATGTGCCCCCGGAAGTGTCCGAGGGGGACCGCCCAGCCTGCTGCTCGTTCAACGCCAGGCTGATGATTGTTCCCCAGCAACGAGAAACCTGTCCCAAACGCTGCAAACTCCCCATCTAAATTTAACAGCAAAACTCACAATAAAGGACCCCTTAAACTCTAAACCTTTGGAGGTTTTCAAAACATTTGACTTTTCCCAGGTAATCAGGAAGTCACAGACAGTCACATCCTTTGGGAAGCACTGGGCCCAGCCAAGGCCTGCTCCTGCCTCTCCCACCTCTCTCGGGCAGTCTTGCAACATAACCTAAGCACAGAGAGAATCCTTCTCCATTTTAGAAGAGCCAACAGCTCCGATTTAGGTTTCTGAAGCCCCTTGGCGGCTTCCAGCTGTTGAGGAGAGAGTTTCTGTTTAAAGACCCCAGGCTCTTCCCCCGAAGTCCCCACCTGGAGGTCACCGTGAGCCTGACCACAGAGAAGGCCTAGCAGCTCCCCTGGGGTGACGTTTGTGCCACTATTTCTATTATAAATCTAGACCCTCGGGTAGCCAACCTAGGTCTTAAGAAAAATTGCCCAGAACAACCAATTTAAAGCATAACTCCACAGAAAACCTGCCTCCAGACATGCACGAAATGGAGCTCAGTTTCGGGGCCATCACATGAAATTTATTCTCAATTTATTACCCAGCCAATGCAGCATCTAGAATTTATAACAGATGTTCTGTGAGGGAAGGAAAAAAGTGGACTGATTTAACCCAGAGAAGCAAAGTCAGAGGGTTAATTTAATGAAAACGGCCTGATTGTAAGAGCTCTGTCTACCCGGAGGGCAGTGACAGGCTGGGGACGAAACAGGCGAGGGCTTGGGCAGGAGCTGCGGGAGCAGGGCCCTGCGGCCTGGAGACTGGCTCCTACACGGCCCTTGGAGACAAGACGAAACCTGACACTCAGAAGTCACCGCACACAAGCAAAGCTTGGAGAGCAGTGAGCCTGGGTTGGATCCCAGCTCCGCGGCTTGCAGATGGTGGCCCGCAGGTTCAGGACACTCGGAGGCTACATCTCCTCGGTGCCAACGGGGGGCCACCCCCCACCCCCAGACGATTCTGCGCCCTTCTACCGGGGACCTCAAAAAGTCACCTCTTCTACTACTGTGAGGGATACTCTGAGTCATCCAACATTAAAGGTACATTAATAACGAGAACATTCCTCTGCCAATCCCTGGAAAACATGTTTACCAAGATTGTGGCGCAGTTTTTAGCAACAGGCCCTGCAATATCACGGCTGTGCCTTATGTGGTCAGAGCAGCCAGGGCCCACACACTGAGGAGCTCCAGCAATGGAGGCGGGAGGCACTGACGGCCTTCCTGGGCCCGCACGGCTGGCTGGGGGACGGCACCCTCAGGTCTATGTCTCAAGTCTGCTCTGTTGTGGGGAGAAGCAGAGACCAGGGAGAAGGCAGCACAGGCACTCTCCCCGCCCCCCATTTGACTCCCAAGTTTTGAAGGGTCACGGTATGAGAAACAGGTGATGTCCGTCACAGGGCCACAGACTTCACCAGATCAACATAAGCAAAAGAAAAGAGCTTCACCCCAATGTCATGAGGCCAGAATCCCCCACACGCTCACACACACAGCTGGGAAGCCCAGGCCTCCCGGCACAGGACAAGAGGGAGAGCAGCAGGCATGGCTGGGTGCACGGAGGAGCCTCAGGCCTCAGCACTCTGGCAGTAGAAAGATCCAGCACCCAAGGAACCCCAAGAGGCCCTCAAGCCCAGGACCTCTGTCTCGCCAGCCCTGCTGCCAGGCCCTGCCACTCATGAGCGTGGCAAGCTGTGTCCCAATCTTACTGTATAACCTTGCATGCTCTGTGCCCCAATTTCCCCATCTGTAAAACATGGATAAGAGCACCTACCTTGTTGGGTTGTTGGTTTTTAAGCCTTTTATTGCAAAAATTTTCAAATTTGTACAAACCAGAGAGATGGGTATAATGAATGACAGACACCCACCCCCCAGCTTCATGCAGCCACGTCCTGGCACACCTGGGTTTGTCTGTGCCCTCACTCACTGCCCCACCCTGGAGCTTCCTGGCCAACACATCCCAGACACACATCCTTCCATCTCGAGCTGTTTCGGTATGCTACAGGGTTGCTTTGAGCATTAAATGAGATAATACAAGCAAAGCACTTAGATACAGGATCTGGCAAGTAGTAAAACTCAATCAACATTAGCCTGTGTTCCCTGCTATGATTAAATTACCGACCGGACACCACCACTGTACCACTGCTGCTATGCTCCCAGCTGTCTCCGCTGCTATCACATGTCACTGTCATCTCCTCCATCACACATGGAGACAAGGCCATCCATCCACCTTAGCCACCGCAGGGATATGCTTCCAAACTCTACAAGCTCCGTGGGGCTGAGCTCTATGACCACCACCCTCCAAGCACGTGGCACCAAGGGGTCTTGCCAAGTTGATGCCAGGTGCATAGGGGGTCTGCCCCATAGGTGAAGACCAGGCCTCCCCTTCCTCACACACACCTGGGAGCCAGCACAGTGCCAGGCACAGAGAAGGTGGCTGAACAACCCAGCTCCCACTCCATGGGCGCCTGCCCGTACCCAGCTACACGCAGACGTCATTGAGTTTCCAATCCCACGAAGCAGGAATGATCTCCACTTTGCAGACGGAGACACTAAGGCTCACAGAGAGATTAAGCAATCTGCGTTTTTTTAAAAAAACATACAACTGATATCCAGACCTGCCTAATTCCAAACTTCACATTCCATTCTCTTACGTTGCCTCCCAATAATCTGTCAAAATGTTGTCCATTTATATTTGCTTTGTGTGATTTTAAAGTGTATAGTTCAGTGGTTTTTAGTTTATTCACAGGTTGTACAACGATCACCACTAATTCTAGAACATTTTCATCACCTCCAAAAGCAACCCATGTCTTTAGAAGTCACTCCCATCCCGTCTCCCCACTCCCTGCTATCACAAATCTATTTTCTGTCTCTAAGGTTTCCCTATTCTGGACATTTCATATAAATGGAATGATACAATATGTGGTCTTCTAAAAGCATTACTTCCTAAAAAAGTCACCCTCCTTAATAAAGAACCACATCTCTTCAGCCCTGTTGACTAACGGGATTTGTGGTGCTCCCCTGGCTTTCTCTAAAAATAGTAAATCCCCTCCTCAAATCCAATGATGTCAGCGATACCTTAATACAGGTTAAGCTGATGCAGCCGTGGGCAACTCATCCTCAGAGGGCAGGCTCCGAGGTGCTGCCAGCAACACCAACGCAGGCCCTTCCTAACAACCAGCCAGCACTCGGTGCTTCTCAGAGGACCCTGACACCAGCCACTGAACATGTTTAAAACCAGGGCATGAGGCCGGGCACAGTGGCTCACACCTGTAATCCCAGCACTTTTGCAGGCTAAGGCAGGAGGATCGCTGGAGGCCAGGAGTTTGAGACTCACGTGGACAATACAGTGAGACCCTATCTCTACAAAAAATGTGGTGGCATGCACCTATAGTCCCAGCTACTTGGGAGACTGAGGGAAGAGGATCCCTCAAGTCCAGGAGTTTGAGGCTACAGTGAGCTATGAGTGTGCCACTGCACTCCAGCCTGGGCAGCAGAGCGGGATCCCATCTAGCTGTAATGGCACAGAGCAGAGCCACAGCCAACAGGTAATGGTCATGTCACTTGAGGGAGAAAGAAACCTTTGTTGCTGCAAACCATTAACAGGGACATTAATTACCAAAGCTTAACTCAGCTGACTGACACACAGCCATGTGCCACTAATGCAAAGCTGCAAACAACCTACATGTCCCACTAAACAAATAAATTACACATCTCCACAATGGACTGCCAATGAAATGAGGTATACACTGGCATAAACGAGCATTCTCAATATGCTGTTCACTGAAAAAAGCAAAATACAAAATAGTACTACTGACAAATGATTAGTCTCTAGAGTAAAACAAAAACACAAAAACAAAAATGAAAAAAAAAAACACTATAAATCAGTAAGAAAAAGATAATCTACCCAAAAAGAAATTGGGCAAAGGAAATGAGCATGCAATTAGTTTATGGCAGAGGACATCAGAAAGGACAATATACTAAATGGACATCTAGTGATGTCCAACCTCACTAGAACTCAGGAAAGTACAAATTCAAACAACCATGAGATACCATTTTATACCCATCAAAGCGTTCGAATGTTAAAGTCTGACAATGCAAGTGCTGGAGAGGTGTGGAGAAAAGGAACTCACTACCCTTGTAGAGGGGAGTGAAACTGCCATAAACACCTTGCAGATCAATTTAGTAACAAAAAGTACTGTTGAGTATGAGCATACTACATCCAACAATTCTGCTGCTAGATGTTTTAGATATCTACAGGAATTCTCACATGCTCATATTAATTACCTATTCCTGTGTAAAAAATTACCCCCCTAAAACTTAGTAGCTTAAAGCAATAAACATTTATTATCTTACAGTTTCTTTGGGTCAGGAATGTAGGTGCAAGGTAGCTGCATGCTTCTGGCTTAAGGTTCCTCATGAGGTTCCGGCTGGGCTGTTCTCCAGGGCTGCAGTCTCATCTGAAGGCTCAGCTGGGACCGGGGGTTGGAGATCTGCTTCTACGCTCACTCACATGATTGCTGGCAGGCCACAGTCCCATGTCACGTGGGCCTCTCCATGAGGCTGCCTCATGACATGGCATGTGGCTTCCTCCAGGGCAAGGGATCAAGAAAGAGCAATGGACCACACCCGAGATGGAAGCCAAGTCTTTCTATAATGCCAGCAGTGAACACCCATCCCTTCTGCTGTATTCTGTTTACTATAATCAAGTCCGTAAATCCAATCCACACCCACGGGGAAGGGATTACACAAGGGTGTGAACACCAGGATACAGGATCACGTGGCCATCTGAGAGGCCACCTTCCACGGTGCTCAAAGAGAATCGAATATTCATTACAGCATTCTTGGTAATGGTGAAAAAATGGACGTGACCTAACTATATACCACTACAGAAATGGAGATATGACAGCCTATTGAGACAACGCAACTCTATATAGCAATTAACAAAAAGGAAGAAAAAGAAAGCCATGAACCACATCTATATACCAACATGGATATAGCTTACAAAGTGATATGAGTAAGCATACCATTTATGAACATTTCTAACACAAAAAAACTAATGTTTTGTTCAGGCTCTGCACATGTTTAGTACGAGCACACAACATGCATGGACACACTCCCCGCTTCCTCGGTGGGGGGGCCCCTGGAGAAGGAGAGGGCAAAGAGGAGGAGGGTGGGCCTGGGCTGGATCTGTGAGGTTTACTGGTCTTTATGGTAGAATCAATGAAAATAAAGCAAAAATGCGATCTTATTTTTGCTAAGACATATACACATTTCTGTTACCTGTATCTGCAAGGTGTCTATAAAGGCTGGATGCAGATGACATTATTTTATGTCTTTACAGATTGAAGATGCCTTTGATGACACTGGGTCTCTTTGCCTATGTTCTCAGACTTTAGGGACATCTTTACAGAGACAGAAATCAGCCTGGAAGAGTATACTTAAGAATGCTAATAAGAATTATATTGGTTGAACTGCACACACACACACACAAAGAATTATATTGGGGGGTATTCATGGGAGTTGTTTTTTCTCTTTGTTTTCCTTTGTTTTCCAGTCTCACTGAAGTGACACTGAATTTTTGTATAAAAAAATAAAAATTTCTTCCAAAATCAAGTCAAGCTCAAAACCAAAATGGCCACAGTTGAATACTAAACACATCAGCTTGGAGAGCATAAAGGAATTCCAGGTTGAAGGAGAAGCACTTGGGGTGGAGGGAGAAAAACAGCCGCCTACTTGGGAAAAACAGCCTTCCCAGGCTGGGCCACGGGAAGCTCCCGCAGGTGAGTCCCAGACTTGGTGCGAGGCCAGGTGGAGGATGAGGCCAGGCGGAGGATGAGGCCAGGTGGAGGACACACCTGACCCCAGCACCCTGGGGAGGCACTTGGGAGGCTGCAGTGGAACCCAGCCCTGGATCCCAGGAGGGAGTGGCTTCCTGCCTTTGCTTTGGCAGAGGAGGAAGCTGCTGAGGCCCGGCTGCTGCTCCTGGGCCTTGAGTACAAGCTGAACTTCCCCAGCTTCAGAGAGCAGGGGTCAGAAAGAGAAACATTAGACCAACTTCCCAGTGCAGGCGCAACTGCCTACCATTATTAACAATTACAACCACCTGGTCTGGGTTCCTGTGGATGTCTGGTTTCCACACGTTACTCCTACCACAGGGGAATCAATGAACTTTAAACAGAGAAATATCTTTGTGCAGAATGCACAGTGCCCACGAGGCTGATCAGAGACCACGCTCAGAGATGGTCCACAGCACAGGGCCAGCCGTGCCCCAGACCCAGGTGTCGCTCAAATCTCTTGCAGTGCCCAGGTGACAACCTCCCCTTGGCCAAACGTCATTCAGGCTCCTCCGAGCCCCTGCTCCACTGGGCCTCGACCTCGGCCCTCCTGTCTTCAGCCTGCGCAGCCCAGCCTTAGCAAGAATCCTGCTAAAGGCAGTTTGGCGAGACCCAACTCTCGTGTCTGACCCCCCCGACATCTGACCAGGTTCCTCATCCCCCACTTTGGCGTCGAAGTCCTCGACCTGCCTTCAGCAAGCGTCCCCTCCCCGACGTCTCCTCTCAGTCACTTTCCATCGCAGACCCCCACTCTGCCCCTTGGCCACAATGCCCCGTCCCTGGTCCTGCTGCATCGAGTTGGGCCCATCCCTCTCACCTGCTATAACGGGGCTGATGCTGCTGCAGTCGTCTTGGACAAAGCCTTCCTCGCCATTTGAACAAGGGTCAGACCATTTCTTTTCTTTAAAACCCACAGCCTGGCTAGGGAGTACAGGGGCCAGCTTCACCCCTACCCTGCACGCTGCTCCCACCTCCACCCTACCTGTGCAGAAGGGGCTACAGAAGGGGTGCAGGGGGTCAAACAGGGGAGGGGTAGGCCAACGGCTGGAGTGGAGGAAGGACAGTTCTAAAGAAACTGGAAACCTGTTGGGTAGATGGGATTTTACAAACAAGCCAGAGACATCACGATGCTACTCCAATGAAGCTTAAATGGAAGGAAACAGTAAATGCTCAGGAGATCGGAGAGAAAGAGCAGGAAACAGAAGCCAGCTGGGTATTGGGTGGGGAAAGATGTCAGGGAGCAGGCGCCAGGCCCAGCTCTGCCTCTGAGTGTGACCTCAGCCAAGCCACTTCCCCCTGGGACCACAGGCTGGTTTCTGCCCCAAAAGTAGGAAGGGAGGGGAACGAGATAAGAAAAATGAGTGTAAAGGACAACAGGTGACAGGCAAGGAGCCTCCCTCCTGAAACAGGTGACAAGGAGAGCTCCCACATGAAGGGACAACAGGTGACAAGGAGCGCTCCCTCATGAAGGGACAACAGGTGACAAGGAGCGTTCCCTCATGAAGGGACAACAGGTGACAAGGAGCACTCCCTCACAAGCCCTGCCAAGGGCGCTTCGCCAGCACAGTGGCGAGCTCAGCCAGGGGCCACCACAGGTGTGGCCAACATGACCAGGCCGTCAGTGGCTTACTTATGTCCACACTCACAGGAGACCACAAACGCCACATCAAAGGAGGAGGAAGGAGAGCAGGGGACAACGCAGAGCCTTGGCCAGGGAAGGGACAGGTGAACTCCAGAAAGCCAGGGCGTCCGGCGAGGCACTGACAACCTCCGCACAGCTTTGCCACCGGCCATGCCGCGGCCATCAAAACCTTCCTGAGAGTTGGTTTCTACCCTGGAAAATTAACCCCACTGTCGCATCCCTGTGACCAACAAAGATTTCCTGTGTGTCCCAGGCTCAGAAATGGCGTCCCATGCGAGAAGAACATAAAGGAGGGACCCAGCCCTGTGTCAGAGAACTCAGAGCACCGCTGGGAAACGGGAGGAAACACAGGGGGAACGGTGACACATAGGCAGCAAGGGGAGGACGGAGACGGCACTCAGGTGACAGGAAGGGCACGTGTGTGCGGGGCTCAGGAGGCGGGAAGGACTGTGCGTGCTCAGCAGACAGCACCTGTGGTGGGGGCCAGAGGGTGTCTGGGAGCGCGGCAGGGGAGGCCAGCAGGAGCCAGGCAGCACAGACCCAGGCACAGGCTGTCCCCAGGGCCGGCGCTGCACTCTGCAGACTGATGGTAGGTCCCTGAGATGCAGAGCGAGAGGAGGGTGCCGTCCCATGCCTGGCTTAGAGAAATCGCTGGGAGGAGAGAAGAGCAGATCGAAAGCAATGACACAGACAGGCTGGATGAGCAATGAGCCAAGATGACATGACAACAGAGGACAGGGGACTGGCGGGAGACGCTCTGGGGCACAGTCAGCAGGCCTTGAGCCGTGGGCCTCAAAGCGGGTGTGCTCAGAGCACTTGTTTAAAACGCAAAGTTTTAAGGTGCCACCCAGTAGCTTCTGACTCAACTAGCCTGGCGTGGGCCCAGCATCCTCAGGTAGATGGTCAGCGTCCATGCTTGGAGAAACACCGGCTTACAGAGCAAGTGGTGTGGGCACTGAGTGAGTTAATGTGTCACAAGAGCTAGACCTAGCATGTAAAAGGTGCTCAAGCCAGGCGCACAGGTTCAACACCTGTAATCTCAGCGCTTTGGGAGGTGGGAGGATTGCTTGAGGCCAGGAGTTCAAGGCCAGCCTGGACAACACCAGCAAGATCCCATCTTTACAAAAAAGATTTTAAAAATCAGCCGGGTGTGGTGGCGCACACCTATAGTCCCATCTCTTGGGAGTCTGACGCAGGACGATCACTTGAGCCCAGGAGTCGGAGGCTGCAGTGAGCCTTGATGGCACCACTGCACTCCAGCCTGGGCGGCAGAGAAAGACCCTGTCTCTAAATACATTTTTTTTAAAAAGCCATTCACGTTTCCTTCTTGATAGTGCTGGCTACTGATTCTTGAGTGTGCTAAGCACTTAATTCCCTCATCATTTACCTTAATCCTCTTAGCAACCCTATTAGGTGGACACCACCATTCCCGGTGCTGACTTGTGTCCCCCCAAAATCCAGATGCTGAAGCTCTAATCCCGACTACCTCAAACTGCGACTGTATTTGGGCATAGGTTCTTTAATAAAGAGGTAATTAATGGGAAATGAAGTCATTAGGGTGGCTCTAATCCAATATGACAGTGTCTTTATAAAAAGAGGAGAATAGGACACAGACACTCACAGCAGACCGACCACAGGGAGAAGGCGGCCGTCCACCAGACAAGGAGAAAGGCCTCCACCCCATCAGCACCTTGATCTTGGAATTCCAGCCCCCAGGACTGTGAGAAAATAAGTTGCTGCTGTTTACAGTAGCCAGTCTGCGGCACGTTATGGCGGAGCTGACGAGTCCCTGCGTCACTGGGGAGGGTAAGGAACTCGCCCCACAGGAGTGCAGGGGCAGGTGGGGGCGGCGGCCTTTGCAGCAGAGTCCCTCACTCCAACGCTGTCAGCCACTGTCCTTGAAGCACTAAATGAGGAGCAATATTCGTAAATTGTAAAAATCCACCAACCTTCAAGCCTTATCTTTCCTCTTCATCGGAGGTATCTAAACGGGACCTTCCGAGCAAGACCCGCCGGCCCCACTCCCTGTGGAGCCCACACGTGATCCCTCAACCCACAGAGCGTGGATCAGGGCCACTCCACAAAGAAAACACCTCTAGTCTGCCACATAAATGGCACAAAGTCTCTAGTTTAAAAAACAAATCAAAAGGACCAAGATTACAACAACAGGAAGTGTTTTGAGGGCTGAAGCCCATTTATGCAGGTGTCAGGAGTTCCCTCCATGCGGCCCGCCCAATCCTAAAGCCCGGAGCCTCACCTGCTCGGCATGGCCGGGCCTGGGCCTCCGAGCGGATCAGTGAGACGGGGCCTGCGGCCGTCGCTTCACTTAGGGAAAAGCAGCAAACCTGAGGCCGAGCAGATGAGCCTGGTGTCACTGCAGATGAGCTTTGTTAGCGGAAACCTTCCCCTCTGCGTGCCTGCGGTGGACCACGCAGCCAGTCCTCCCTGGAGCCCAGGAACCTGGGCCTGGGCAGGGCTGGGACCCACAGACCAGGAGGGGAGGGGAACGTGCTGGAAGGAAAGTCTAGAGCCACGGTGAAGACACTGGTGTCACTGCTCTAACAAATTACGGCCAACTTACTGGTTTAAACGCCACGGGCATATTTTCATATGGTTCTGTCAGTCGAAGTCCCACCGGGCCTCATTGGGATGAAGGCGTCGGCAGGGCTGGCTCCTCCCGGAGGCTCTCGCGGAGAATCTGCTTCCCTGCCTTTTCCAGCTTCCACAGCCGCCCACAGCCCTTGGCTCCAGGCCCTTCCTCGTCTGCAAAGGCAGCAGGTTGCAGCTCAGCTCATTCCCCACAGCCACGGCTCCCTCCGGCCCACTGCAGCTGGGACCGGTTCTTACTGATCCTCGATAATCCGGAACACTCTGCCGGTCTCGAGGTCCCCGATCTTCATCACATCGCAAAGCCCTTTACCTTGTAAGGCAACATAGCCACAGGTTCCAGGGATCAGGGTGTGAACACCTGTATGGGGCACTGCCCTGTCTACTACAAACTACTCAGGAGGAAGATTCAACAAAGCTTAGAGCAGTGGGTGTCTAACTTCCGGGTGCACAAGCACCCCCAGGGCAGCTTACAGGCATTTTGAGGCTCACTGCTAATAACCTTGATGCAGGAGAGGTGGGGCCCAGGAATCTGCATTTTAAATAGCTTCCCCAAGAACCCCCCACAAGCCCAAATATCTGGGGCAGAGAATGTTCGGGTGGGGAGTGACCCAGATCTTGGTTGGAAGGGTCCTCCAGAGAAACAGTCAATAATATATATAGGAAGGGATTTATTATGGGGACTTGGCTCACGTTATCACGGAGGCTGACAGGCCCCTCGATCTGCTGTCTGCGAGCATGAGACTCAGGTGGCACAGTTCCAATCCACGCCCAAGGCCCGAGAACCGGGAACTCCAGCGTCCACGAGCAAGAGCAGGTGCATATCCCAGCTTGAGCAGAGAGCAAATCCATCCTTCCTCCACACTTTTGTTTCACTCAGGCCCTCCATGGACTGGAGGACACCCGCCTGCATCGGGGAGGGCGACCTTCTTTACTCAGCCCACTGACTCAAATGCTCACCTCTTCCTGAAACATCCTCCCAGACACACCCAGAAGAAATGTTTTACCAGCTACCTGGGCAGCCCTTAACTCAGTCCAGCTGACGTGTAAAATTAACCATTTATTGTCCAGCAGTATTTGGCCAACAAATATTACTGAGCACCTGCTGTGTACCCCAGACACACCCAGTGCAGACTCTGTCACCTAGGTGCTGTTAATCCTTGAACAAGTCACGTGACCTCTCTGGGCCTCAGTGTCCTCTGTAAAATGGGGTCCTGGCCATCACCTGCCTACCGCAGAGAGTTCCTGGGAGACAAAGGAGACCCCACACACATGGAGCCAAGTGCCACATTCACGTGGCGCTGCCCCCCTCAGCTGTCCCCCCACATCACACAGAGCCAGGCCACTCTTGCAGCTGTCCTACTCCAGGACCTCACGGACAGCTCATGAGAGAAACGACCCCAACCTGTCTTCTACACCTACTAAATCTAAAGGGTCATTATAAGTGAAGTTTCTGATACATCAATCAGGAAATGAAAAGTTATAAGTCTGCTGTTAAACCGTAACTCACGCTCTTATGAATACATATATAGTAAGTCATTAACAGTAACACCAGAAAATGCTGCCCAGAGAATTAAGTCCCCTACAGTTTGGCTCTAAATAACTCCGCTCTCTACTAGAACAAGCCAAGGCTCGTGGACAAAAATTAAGTCCTGACTGAAGGTAACAGTACTTACACCCACAGATGACTGTGTGGTGAGCTGGTTCGTGTCCTACTCTTAAAAATGAAATCAGAAAATTGATCCTTGGCATTAATAACATAAAGGAACCAACATGAGTACAACGCTTTAATATATAATCCTCACAACAGCCTTACCAGATCAGGAAACTGAGGCTCAGAGAATTTAAGCGACTTCCTCGGGGCTCACAGAGCCAAGAAGAACCAAGGTCTAAACCCCCACACACTACCCCCTGTGTGGGGCTCAGAGAAGTAACTGGCATGGTCCTTCCTGTGGGTCACCCACATAGCTATTGGGGAGTTCCTGTACACATTCTGGGGCGACAGAACTACTACCCACAAAATGCATGTTTTGAGACTTTAAATGATCTGGAGCACTGCAAAGTATCTCTCCAACTCTTAGCCAGGGCTGCAAATCGCAGGAGGGGAGGGGAGCGTGAAGCTGGATTCCAGGTGGAGTCAGGTAGCAGACCTGGAAGATAAGACCCGGCTCAAACCCCAGCAGGGCAGACTCGTCTCCCTGGGTGATGTTGCAGCGAGTGGCGTTAGGGCTACTTCCCTCTGAGATGCAGGATCCGCAGGTGAAAGTCGGTCAGCCCACCATGAAGAAGGGCTTCCCAGAGGAGCCAGCTGCCCATGCTGAGCCTAAGGGACAGCCAAGACAACCAGACAGAGGCTGGAATGAGAGCCGAGGCATGCAGGGCAACTGGATCGCAGGGTGGGCACGGAGGCGTGGCGATGGCCAGCAGCCAGGCGGGATCCCTGGCATCTGTTAGCAAGCACCAGCCAGTTTTGAAATGCACAGGGAGGGAGAAGCAGGGACACTGCCCAGACTCTCCCTGAAGGCAGAACTCCCACATCTATCGTGCACTTGTCAGTGCTGCTGGGGAGAAAAAAAGTAAGTGCCAGGGGCTTGCACTGGGCGCAGCAGGTCTCCAGCCGGCTTAACGCATCCTCTCCTCTTAACCCAGTGCGCTGGCCAGGGATGGCCGCCTTACCAACTTCACAGGGCACAGAGGTGGCAAGCAGGCAGGCTAGCACACACGCCAGGTGGTGAACTCCCAGCCCATTTCCAGCCCCACCTCCAAGGAGTAGCCAGGCAGGGCTCTGTAGCAGGCCCAGGCCCAGGGCTCCTGCCTTCTGCCTTCAGAGCCTGCAGTGACTGCCACCTCCTTCAATGCACATGCTGACACCACCTCCCACCCCTACTCCCTCGCTAGGGCTGACCGGACAGCATCTCACACAGCCCCATGGCCAGTGGCCCCGTGACGCAGGGAGACCCCCTCTGCATTTATTTTGAGAAGAAGAAACTCCAAGAGAATACGGCTCAGTTAACTAACCTTTACCCTCTGCCCCCAAGCAAGACTGAAAACAAATCTGTCCTCCCGTGCAGTCTGATGCCCTCTGGGTTTATTCTGCCCAGGATGTGTGTTCACTGAGCACCTGACAGGTTCCCTGAAAAGGAGTCTAGCCACCGTGAGAGAGGACAAAGGTCGGGCCACGTGACAAACACCATCCCCAAACAACATCCCATCTTTTGACCCCGTGGCCCTCTGCATTCTCCAGGGCCTCAATGCAGGCAAACACTCCGAGATTGCTCAGTGGGTGAAATGTTAGTGTGACAACCTATTGCCCTGCAGAGTTTGTTTTGTTTTTTTTTTTCTTGAGACAGAGTCTTACTCTGTTGCCCGGGCTAGAGTGCCGTGGCGTCAGCCTAGCTCACAGCAACCTCAAACTCCTGGGCTCAAGCGATCCTCCTGCCTCAGCCTCCCAAGTAGCTGGGACTACAGGCATGTGCCACCATGCCTGGCTAATTTTATATATATATATATTTAGTTGTCCAGCTAATTTCTATTTTTTACTAGAGACGGGGTCTCGCTCTTGCTCAGGCTGGTCTCGAACTCCTGAGCTCAAACAATTCTCCCACCTCAGCCTCCCAGAGTGCTAGGATTATAGGCATGAGCCACCATGCCCGGCCCTACATGAAGTTTTAAAAAACCCCAACCGCTTCTTCATTTCCCAACTGCCCCCAACAGAATGGAAAAAGACCAAAAAGACCGGTCCCGTTGGCTTTCATGCAACAAGGAAATGGACCTGCAGCCCAATAGTGGCACTAATTAGCCCCAGCTAAAGCAGGACCACAGGGTAAACACCTGAGGAAGCCAGTAGCACCTGCAGCAGGTGATCCCGCCCAGCCAGGAGTTTTATATGCACTTACAGCTGCAGTTCATGATGTCTTAAAATCACACATTGTGTTAGGAGGCCTCTCTGCAGGGACACTCTGAAAGAAGTATCAAGGCAGCTCTGGGCTAGGCACTGGGAACTGAGGAGAGTGCCCTGCAAGGCCTGGTCTGCCAGACACTGGCAAGGGAGGCAGCGGGAGACACGCTCGGAGCAGGCCTCAGGGGAAGCAGGTGCCAGGGAAAGGCTGAGGAGCACAGAGGGAAGAGCCCAGCACTCACAACCCCACCAGCCCTGGCACTGCTGCCTTGGACCCGAGACCCGGACAAGTCACTCTCAGAACCCCATGTCCTTGTCCATAAAATAGTGATGGCCTCAGAGGCTGAGGCTGAAAAATCAACAAGCCTACGGGATGATGTGGGAGAGCACATCGTGAATCGCAAACCCTGTGAAAAGGTCATTATGATGGCCAGTGGGTCAAAAGCACCCCCAAACAAAACACCAACGCCGGGCAGGGATTCCCTGGCCATCAGCCAAGATGATGAAAGAGGTCCCATTTTCACCAAAGGCCAGTTAAGACAGGCAAGGCACCAGGGCCAGTTTCCTCCCCTTCCCTGTCTTTATCATTCACATTTCCCCAACATGCGGGCTGAAAACCTGTGGACAGATCGGGAATCCCCAAAATTAACCAGCAATTTTTGAGAAGTGCTGGATGCCACATTATACTCACAGCTGTAGAGTGGCTGTCCCTAAATCGAGGAAACTGAGGCAGAAGGGGAAGTGACTTTCTCGTCCTGGCCCCAAACCTGACTCCAGAAAGCTCCACCCTCTCCCTTAAGAAATAAAGTCACTACATTAGCCTGACCCAAGGAAGAATTTCTGAACAACAGACCACTTACACTACAGTGCTGTTGTCATAGTAACCAAGTCTTAACAACTTTGGCATTTCCACAACCTCTGATTGATCCAGTTCTCAAAATTAACATTACAATGAAATAGTATTTGCATTTAATTTATTTTAATTGGCTTTTACACAACAAAATGTCTGGGTTTCACCCTTAATAACAACAGGGTGATGAGTTCTTAATAGTGGGACCCTGAAAAACAGGCAAGATGAAAGCTAATCATTTTACATTTTCATAACTGGAAAAATTCTTAACTGACTTTCTTAAAGTACGTTTTACTTAATTCTCTTTCCAAGTCCTTTCGCAAGCTGAAGTTCATCCTTTTAGACTCCGTTCTTGTATCACATTTAAAAATGAAAAGATGAGAAAGATTAGAATGTTGAAGGTGTTTCCATGAAGCGGCCACAATGGAAGTGTGCATGTAAGTTCAAGGGGACAGGGACTTTCACTGTGTCTTTGTGTTTTTCCACTGAGATATCCCCAGTACCTGGCAGAACCCCTGGCATACAGGAGGCACTCCACAGATGTTTGCTGAGTGAATGGATGTAGCCTAATTCTCATCACTCAAGTTCATGCGTATGAAGCACTAGGACAATGCCAGTCACTGGAGCGTACATTTTTTTCATTATAAATGGGACGTGGTTCATGCCTAGTTAAAGGAGTACACTGCTAGGCCTGCAGGAGATGGGCCAGCTCCAGGGTAAGGGGTAACGTTGGGGGCCTCACCTGGTGGCCAACACCAGTAACAGTCTCAGCCACCCACCACCCTCGGCAGTTCCACTTAATACCCACCTGCTGCCAGGGCCAGGCACAGGCCCGAGGCAAGACCAGCATGGATGGAGATAAACGGGGATGTGTTTGCTCTCTGCTCTCCAGGGGACTCTGTCCAGCTACTGGAAAGACGGACTTTTGTTTAAGTCCCATTCCCCCGGAGAGGGGCTCTAATGCTGAAGGTAGGGAACAGGTGCACCAGTGACATCTGGGGAAAGGGACTCGCTGGCATGAGAAGCCCTGCTTACTTCTTGAAGGGTGAGTGGGTGCTGGCCAGGTGTGGGTGGGAGAGGGGAGGAGTCAGGGGTCCCCAGCAGGAGGAACAGCAAGTGCAGAGGCCTCGAGGCAGAAGCCTAACAAGGAGCTGGCAACATGCACAGTGCAAGTTGGCGCCCTGGGATGGAGGGGACTAGTGGAGGACAGGGGAGCAGGCCGCATCCTGGAGGGCATCTCCCACTGTGCTTGGCGCCGGCACCTGGCTCTGCAGGCAAGGGTCTGGGAGCAGGGAGCAGTGGGACCCACGTACACTCATGCTGGCACTGTGTGGGGAACAGGCCTGGGGAGCCGGAGTAGGCTGGGGCCAGGAGACCCTGTCTGCTAGAACCAGACAGCAACGCAGGCGAGTGGTGGTGAGGGCAGCTCAGCAAGGTAGAGTGGAAGACCTCGGGGTCAACTGGGAGACCTTAACCCTGATAACCAACTGGGACAGCAGCTAGGATGGAGGGGAAGGAAAGCAAAGAAGGGGCTAGAACATCCCCCAGGCTTGCATGGTGTCTGAGCAGGCAGGACTCTGTCTAGGGGACTTGGGGATGATGTGAATGTCTGTGTTGGACATTCCATCAACAACGAATGTATATGGCTGCAAACACCATAAAACCTGGCAAATAGTGGCTTACACAAGAAAGACTTTTCTTTGTGTCACAGAACAAAACTATGGGGCCAGGGGTCCAGCACTTTGAGAATGCCACTGAGGCCCCAGTCCCTTTCTGTGTCCTTAGCACATGGATTTCAGCCTCAGGACGCTGCCCGACTTCCAGAAATTACATCTGCTTTCCAGGCACGAAAACAAAAGATGGGCCAAGAGCCTCTGTCTTGGGACTTTGGCTTTTTATTCGTAAAGAGAAGCCCTTCCCAGCAGGCTGAAATTAACCTCTCACAGCCCGAACTCACTGGGCCCCACGGCTGGGGGGCAGCTGGGGAGGTCCAGCCTTCCCTTCCCAGCCTCCTGGTGGAGGGGCCCTGTCACTCGCTGCGCCTGCCGTCCTGCTCCTCAGGCTTCCAGGATTACATCCCCCTCATCTCCTCCCAGCCTTTGCTCAGATGTCACCTTCTCATGAGGCCTTCTCTGACCACCCTATTTAAAATTGCATCCCTCTATATACTGAGAGAAATGAAAACATATGTCCATGCAAAAACTTGCATATAAGTATTTCTAGCAGCATTGTTCATGATAGCCCAAAGTGAAAACAGCACAAATGTTCATCAGCAGATGAATGGATTTTAAAAATGTGGTTTACCCAAGCAATGGGATATTATTCGGCCATCCACAGGCATGACGTACGGAGACACGCAGCCACTGGAGGGACCGTGACAGCATCATGCTCAGGAAAGGGAGGCAGACAGACGGCCACGCAGTATATGATTCTGTTTATAAAAAATGTTCAGAAGAGGCAAATCCACCGAGACCTAAGGTAAATTATTGGTTTCCAGGGTGTAGGGCAAGAGGAGATTGAGGACTGACTGTCAATGGCTGTGGGAGTTCTCTTTTGGGTGATGAAAATGTTCTGAAATTAGATGGTAGCGATTGGTACTCAACTTTGCCATTACACTAAAACCAACTGAATTGTACATTTTTAAATGGTGGCTTTCATGGTATGTAAACTATATCTTAATTAAAACATACTTTTCCCCAAAATAAAAAATAGCATCTCTCACTCAGCCCCTATCCAATACCCCCACCTGCTTCACTAGTTTATTTTTTCCCACTGTCTAATCACCTGCTAAGTATTACAACTTTATACTATATACTCTGCTTATTTAGTTTACTGCCTGTTGCTCCCGGCTAAAAACATAAGCCCTGAGAGGGCAGGCCTTCCGCCTGGATCTTCCTTTTTGCAGAGTCTGGCACATAGTAGGCACAATGTGAATGAATGAATGAATGAATGGGTGCTTCCCAAGGGGCCAGAGTAGGGCCCACTGATGGGAGAGCACCTTTCCCTAGTGGGGGATTCTCTCTCCAGGCCTGGTCTCTGCTTAAACGGAGACTACTGAGCACGTGGTCCCTGCCCTTACGGAGGCCCCAGCCAGGCAGAAAGATGAGACTCATGTTTGGGAGGTGACTATCCCGGCTTGTTTAGGCCGAGCAGCAGTGCCCAGGGAAAGCAAGGTACCTGAGCTGGCCCAGGACGCTTCTTGGAGGAGGTGGTCCCCAAGCATGGCTGGGAGCGGGGAGGGGGACTTGGGAGGCTGCAGGAGCAAGAGGGCCCCCAAGGTACACGGGCTGGCAGGCAGCAAATGCTTCTCTCCTCCAATGGCAGTGCTGAGAATAAAATAAGCATTCTCTTCCCTGTAATTCAAGACCCCAGACCCACAGCAGGGAGTCCCTGTGAAATTCAAACTGCAAGTGCCTGACCTACACCTTGGCCCATCATTCCAACAAAGGTGATCACACAGTTAGCTGCTTGCGGGGAGCTGCTTGCTAAATATATGCTCTGATTTGAGCCAGGCCTGACTGTGTTTGAACAAGTGCTTTTCATCTGAGCACTCAGTTCCCAGGCTGCCTGGTACATAACAGCAAGTTGCTCCCCTGCCCTCCAGAAAGAAAGACGGAGGAGATCTTTGCTCCAGAACAGGCCAGGCAGAGGATGGAAACCTCTCCCTTTCCTCTGCGCCAGGCTCCGGACATCTCCTTCAGGCTGACATCTTGCAGGAGGAAAGTGGAAAACACAGATGACTGCAGACCACGGGAAGAAAAGAGCAGAGGACTCAGAACCCAAATTTCCACAGGGGAGCCAGAGGGACCCAGCAAGAAAACCTGAGTTTCAGACAACCTGTGTCGGGACCGCAGGAGATGAACACAGAAAGATAGGTGCTGAAGACGACAATGATGGTCCTTACACTGACATTGCACTTTGCAGTTCATAAGACGTTTAATGGCAACTGTGACAACAATCCCACAAGGGAGGCTGTGTTCCCATTTCACAGATGAAGAAACAGAGGGTACAAGGTAGTGCCCATCAAAAGCATGAGCGTGGTCCCAGTACACCCAGGGATGGCATAGAGAAAGTAAATTCCTAATGGATATGGTGCACGCTGTCTGGGGGATTGGCATGCTTGTAGCTTTGACTTGAGTGGTACAAAGGCAACTGATGTAATAACCAAAGCGCTTGTACCCCCGTAATACTCATAAATAAATAAATGCCACTGAGAGGCAGAAAAATTTTTTAAATACGGGCTGTCCAGCCCTGGGGCCACAGTAGACCCTCGTGGGCCACAGATCCACAGAAGAAAGGAAAAAAGCAACTGCTACCTTTTCTCAGAGAAGTGACTTCTGCCAGGAGTAGGTCAGATACCTACCTTGGGCCTCCAGTGGCTAATGTGGGTGGGATGCTCTGTTTCCGTGGGTTTGCAGATGCTAAAGGCAAACTAGATGGAAGGAGAAAGGAAACTGCCAATATTTGACAAGACCCAGGAAGTACAAAGAGCTTTCCACAGCCAACCGTCACATGACCGCCTTTAGAAACTATTCAACGGGCCCGGCGTGGTGGCGCCTGTAGTCCCAGCTACTCAGGAGGCTGAGGTAGGAGGATGGCTTGAGCCCAGGAATCCGAAGCTGCAGTGAGCTATGATGAAGCCACTGCACTCCAGCCTGGGCGACAGAGTAAGACTCTATCTCTAAAAAACAAATTTTAAAAAATTTAAAAAAAAAAACTATTCAATAGGGAGGGACCCAAGAATATGCACAAATAGGATTTTTTTTTTTTTTTTTTTTTTTTGAGACAGAGTCTTACTCTGCTGCCTGGGCTAGAGTGAGTGCTATGGCGTCAGCCTAGCTCACAGCAACCTCAAACTCCTGGACTCCAGCAATCCTACTGCCTCAGCCTCCCAAGTAGCTGGGACTACAGGCATGTGCCACCATGCCCGGCTAATTTTTCCTATATCTTTTTAGTTGGCCAATTAATTTCTTTCTATTTATAGTAGAGACAGGGTCTCACTCTT